>JANJGK010004305.1:0-62500 GCA_039081455.1 Macrobrachium rosenbergii
ATATACGGAGATGAGCATAACGACGAAAGTAGATTTAAAACTTGAGTCTTAGATGTTTTATGAGTGTTGATGTTATTTGGAAATTGGTATGTAATTTGAACAAGCAAAATGAGTGTTTAGTGCGATCTACTGTGAACGATGAAATTATCTAAGAACATTAAAGTACCATGTTCAAAAATGATAAGGGAATGCTTTTAGCAAAAGATACATATTTAAGAGATTCTCTCTCTCTCTCTCTCTCCTCTCTCTCTCTCTCTCTCTCTCTCTCTCTCTCTCTCTCTCTCAATATATGTCTTAACCAGCCCATAAAAAGCTAGAATTTTAAGCTGCCGAATGTTATAAATGTTTGTTAGCCGCCTAAAGTCTTATTGCACCGTAAACAATGCTTGAAAGAAAATAATACTAAATTCTTTAAATTCTTATGGTGGAGGATACCAAATTAATGACTGGTAAGAAGGTACTGATGCGACAATGAAGTACTACTTTCACTACGTTTACTGCCATTATGCCATTAAGAGTGCCATATACGTCCTGGCATCTCCAAACATGACAGGCCTTATGTCATTTAAGGAAAATAAACAGGACTCATCAGTCCTAAAAAGTGAGTTAGGTCACTTCTAGTCACCAGCGTTCTGAAAAAAAGGACCTCAAATGTGAATCATAAGAAGATCGTAATACTGTACATGAAGCTGCCAGACAGGATATTTTTGTAAATGCGTGCGTGCGTGTCCGCGCATACGAGAGAGAGAGACAGAGAGATACTATACTGCACCGGACAATACTAAAATTTTGTATTAGATCACAGCAAAAATGTTAAAGCAAGGTACGCAAACCGAGCGTGCTTCCAACTAACTCAGATATATATAGGGCCATTCCTCGGTCCTTTGAAATTCAGTCATTTCAGTTTTGTGTCACTAACACTTACAGTGCAATCCTTCAGTTTTTACAATGGATTCCGAGCAGTGCGATCTTGCCGCTCTCGGTGTACCCTTTGTAATGCTACAAAAAAAAGAAAAAAAAAACGAAAAAGCGTAAACAGTGGTGCAAAAAGTGATGCCTCAACCTTCTTTTTCTCCTTGCGATAAGCAGATCTCAAACTGTTAATTTTCATTAAGACAGACTTCTTGGTAGCACCAGATTCAAGTTCCTCAACTTCTTTGCTAATTTGCAACAGGCAGCATCTTTCTTTGTGCAGTCGTGGTATTCTTGACTTTTAACCTACCACAGGCAAGATTCAGATCGATACAATGCAATGAAATCAACAATCACTTGGTTTGGTTACGTGACATCTTCACCTCAACCAACTGCACTCCACGCTAAACACAAATTTTAAACTGAGAAGTATACAGTTGAATCCCCACACACGCTCAGTTCAGTTAATCCTTTCAGTAAAAATATTGAAATTTTATTTGTCTCAGTTTAACTGTTCAGTTGTGTTGAACGGAATGAACTGAGATACTGAGATACCCACACACGTGCAGTTTCAACTGACAGTTATAACTGAAACAGTTGTAACTGTCAGTTAAAACTGCACGTGTGTGGCCGGCCTAAGTGTGTGTGCATCTCAGTTTAAACTGACGTAAATACAGTGAACAGGTATAGCTCAGTTAAAACTGCACGTGTGTGGCCGGCCTAATGAACACTTGACTTTAGCGTTAATGAATCAGGCATACCATGCGGTTTCCATTTCCCTACCATCTATCGTGCTACTGTAGCACATTACCAAGGTGTGAATAAGCTCATAAGTGCCTTTTATCACATTACAAACAACTGGAAATAGAAGCCTATTCTGTTGAAACACAAAATCATTGAGGAATAATAATATAGCTTTAATCTTATGGCTAAAAAAACAAGCACGAAAGTATATTATTTGGCTTTTAATTGCGTTTTAGAATTGAAGTGAACTGAATATAGAAGATAGGCCAAAAGCCAAGCACTGGGACATATGAGGTCATTCAGTGCTGGAAATGAAATTGAGAGCAAGTAGGTCTGAAAGGTGTAACAGGAGGAAAACCTCCCAGTTGCACTATGATTCAATTGTTAAGAGAGGGTGGAAAGTAAAATGGAAGAAAGAGACTATGAATGGAGGTAAAAAGGAACAAAAACGGTTGCAGCCTCAGACGGAAGAGAAAGAGAAGAGGATGCTGAGCATGACGAAAGGGAGAACGAAGTCATTAGCAGGAGGAAAGTGAAAAGTCCTTTGCCACAACGATCAGCCGGATTATTCCAGGAAATTATCAAGTGATAAGATACGCCTTCTGCTAACAATGTGGGGAGAGAGAGAGAGAGAGAGAGAAAGAGAGAGAGACAGAAATTCTGAATAGAAACTACCACCAGGAAATTATCAAGAGATAAAATACGCCTCCTGCTAACCATGTGTCATGCAAATGAGAGAGAGAGAGAGAGAGAGAGAGAGAGAGAGAGAGAGAGAGAGAGAGAGAGAGAGAGAGAGAGAGAGAGAAATTCTAAATAGATACTACCACCAGTAAATTATTAAGTGATAAAATACGTCTTTTGCTAACAATGTGTCAAGAGAGAGAGAGAGAGAGAGAGAGAGAGAGAGAGAGAGAGAGAGAGAGAGAGAGAGAGAGAGAGAGAGAAATTCCAAATAGAAACTACCACCAGCTTTTCGATGTAGCTCATAAAATCGCTTTGCTTCTTTTTCCTTATAACGAAACGTTCAATATATTCTATAGACTAACGCTCATTTCTTCAAGCAGTAACAGATTCCGAAAAAAAGTTATTTGTCAGATCTCGTGCTGCGTGATTACTTGGGAGAAAACATGGAATTCTTTACGGTTATGCATTCAAACTAAAGGGAGTGAAAAATAAAACATTCGTGGCTTTCCTCATCGTACTAAAAAATATAAACATTTTATGAGTATACAGGCGTTTTAAAATATTCTGTTCCATTTTCAAATTACAGTGTATATTCATTTTCATTCAGATCATTTAATAGAATAGAATATATAATTTAGGCCAAAGGCCAAGCGCTGGGACCTATCAGGTCATTCAGCACTGAAAGGGAAATTGACAGCTAAAAGGTTTGAAATGTGTAACAGGAGGAAAACTCCGCAGTTGCACTATGAATCAACTGTTAGGAGAGGGTGGAAAGTAAAATGGAAGAAAGAGAATATAAATAGAGGTACAGTAAGAGATCACATCATTTAATGAACATTCTGCCAGAAACAGCTTCGTTTAATTTTTTTCTCGCCACTATCTTTGAATATGGCCGGAAAGGAGTAAATTTTCCTCATTGGACCTAAACTTATTTTCAGTAGCATTTTGTCTGCACAATCGTTTTAGGAACATTAAGTAATTGAGTTCTTATTACTTTCTGAATAAACAAAGAATAAACCTTAAATATTCACTGTTTACATATTCATTTTCATAATTTTCTAATCTACATCTCTCTCCTTGAATTTCAGCACTTTCATTTTACTTCCCAATTTAGCTCTCTGTAAGGCTGTCGTTTGCTTTAGTTCATCCGAGTAACCCCCCACCCCCCGCCTTTTTTTTTAAACGTATTTTCGAATGGGGCTGGAGAAATGTTACCAATAACGATGCAAAAATACCCGATGTTTTAGTAAATGGAGATACGATAACGATGAAGTAAAAATATTTTCTGTTGACTGGATAAATAAAATGTGAGTGAAAACTACAATGTCTAATGTACATGATGAAATTAATGGGTATGTTGGGGTGGAATGAATAACATTTGATTTATAATTATTGTGGGGTGGAATGAACATTATGAGAGTAATAAGTAATCTAGCTTGGAATGATTGCTGCGAGCATAACGCGCACACAGGAGTGGAATAATATGAATAACATAAAAGAGATATTTGGAACGAAGAAAAATTATGGCGTCCATAAGAATGAAAATCATTTTAACTTAAGTCAGCTATATATCATTCTTTTCAACATTTAACAACTATATTCACTCCTTCAACTGTAATGCTGGAAAGCGAATTGCGGGTTTTTAGTTTTCTGCAAAAGAAAACTATTGAGATGCCCTTTTGTCTGTCCGTCCGCCCTCAGATCTTAAAAACCACTGAGGCTGAAGGGCTGCAAACTGGTATGTTGAGCATCCACCCTCCACTCATCAAACACCAAATTGCAGCCCTCTAGCCTCACTAGTTTTATTTTGTAGGAACCAACAGCATACGCCACCACCGGACAGTGGCTGAGTTTCATCAGCCGCGGCTAAGAGTATTGTGAGCCGTAGCTGAGGCCACCACCGGACATAAAATCCGATTGCGCCGAAGAAACTTCGGCGCATTTTTTACTTGTTTTTCTCTCGGGCTCTCTCACTTTTCCAGACAAAAAAAAAAAAAAAAAAAAAAAACGCGCTAGCGAAAAACGTATGAATTTCATTGACTGTGAAATGAGATTAAGTGAAAATGCTTTTCGAATCTCTGGCTAAATCTCAGTGATATAAGAAAAATTTGGCAATACGGATTCGTGTCCGTATTATTTTATAAAAATACAATCCATATGCATATTAGATTTAAAGAAATCTTCCTGGTTTTCGTGCAAAATGGGCAAAAAAAAAACCCTGCCTCGTCAGGAAAATAATTAATCATAATCTCTCTCTCTCTCTCTCTCTCTCTCTCTCTCTCTCTCTCTCTCTCTCTCTCTCTCTCTCTCTCAAGTAATTACCAATGCTTCGAACTCACACTCGAAAAAGAAACTTGACTTACCAAGGCCGTTTGGGTTATTCTTGTGAACTTCTTAGAAGGCTCAATACCACCAAAGAGCAGAGGTCTCAGTAGTTATTAGGGGAAGAGCAGTATTCAGAATACGTCAGCTGAATTACTTGCAAATCTTTCAGTATGTAAGTCCTTCCATCATCTGGTATGGATTTCCACCCTATCTGAAGACGACCGTTTTTATTCCTGAAAGATGAACATGAATTATGGTTTTCCAAGTGCCTTCTTTTGCATAAAGGAGAAATAGACTCGAATCATTATGCAGATGATATGAAGTAAGGTGACTTTATGAAACGAAGTTGAGAGAGAGAGAGAGAGAGAGAGAGAGAGAGAGAGAGAGAGAGAGAGAGAGAGAGAGAGAGAGAGAGAGAGCATCATATGACATTGTAACGGATATACTAGGTACAACACCCGCAGGTATTGCTGATCAAAAAACTGTATGCATGGGAATTTACGAGCGATGAAAACATTAACTATCAGTGATCACGGTCAAGGACTCACGAAGATGCAAAAATGGTGTTTTGGTAATGAAAGGTAATGAAGTCATGCCAGAGAATAAGATCTGCCCCTTAGATTAAAAGGAACTGCGGATTAAAAAAGAAGAAGAAAAAAAAAAAAAAAAATATATATATATATATATATATATATATATATATATATATATATATATATATATATATATATATATATATATATATCAAAGACGTTAAAATTACGATCAAATATTCCACTTTGAAGTGGAAAGACCCCCTGGAATTTTTACCAAAATGTGCAAGAAATATGTTATGAAAGTGAGTTATAAAATGGGCCATAAGATATCATAAACGTCTTTTACATATGGGCAAAGAAACGCGGAAAACTTTCGTGAAATTATGGACTGAAACTTTGCATATCAATGAAAACTCATAAATTGAGTTTGTTGAAGGATGAACGGCCGGTGGGTAAAAACCATGATATAAAAAGGATTTTGCTGTTAGAAATACTGAATATAGAAGATATTAAATATATAACAGTTCATCCTAGTACAAAGGATCCCTGAAAAAAAATAATTACAATCGTTACCTAAATCGAAAAACAAAAGAAACATGACAGCGAGAGGCAGATATCAGGATTTACTACTAGGGAAACAGTCCTGTATTCAAAATAAAGAAAAAAGTAAAATTAAACAAGGGAGAATATAGAAGGAAGAATTTAAGCAAAGGCAAAGTAAATGAAGTAGTAACTTATGTAAAGAAAACACTAAATAGTTGAAACTACGACACGACCATTGGGAAAGAAACTAGTACCCAGTACATTCCGTCTAGCAATATGAACTTCGCTAGTATAAGGGAAATGATTTAAACAGATCTAACAATAGGCCCATTTAATGTAATCTGCAATCTGTATCTAAAAACATCAAGAGCTGTCTAGAGAACGGTACTCGACGTGTGAGTTAGGAGCGCATTGTTATTAACACCTTTCCAGGAGGATATACTGTCCAGCGCCCAGCCGTCCCCGTCAGTGTCTCCTACAGGCATTTATTTCATAACATCCACCTGCGCCGTTGAGTCCCACATACTCAATTATTGACTCCAACTTCTGAAGTGAAGGTGACGCCTGTCACCATCTGTAAGGCTCTCTCTCTCTCTCTCTCTCTCTCTCTCTCTCTCTCTCTCTCTCTCTCTCTCTCTCTCTCTCTAATCACCGTTATATGCATACAGAAGGATAAACGACTTGCGCATTGAAAAAACATGAGAACCAGGCATACAAGATTAAAAACATCTAAATTCTGAATTCAAAAACTGAGCATGGTAAGTAACACTTGATGTTTAATAATTATTTTCAATATCACACGAAGAAATAGTGGTTGTCGAAATCACACATCACAACAAGTAAAAAATCGAGTTTTCTGTACAGCCGCTACAGCGTATAATCAAGGCCACCGAAAATAGATCTATCTTGCGGTGGTCTCGGTATAACGCTGTATGAGCCGCGGTCCATGAAACTTTAACCACGGCCTGGTGGTGGCCTATCCTATATCGTTGCCAGAAGCACGAATATGGCTAACTTTAACCTTAAATAAAATAAAAATTACCGAGGCTTGAGGGCTGCAATTTGGTATGTTTGATCACTGGAGGGTGGATGATCAACAAACCAATTTGCAGCCCTCTAGCTCCAGTAGTTTTCAAGATCTGACGGCGAACAGGAAAAAAGTGTGGACGAACAGACAGTGCCGGGACAACAATTTTCTTTTACAGAAAACTAAAAAGGGGAGGGATGTCCTCCTTAATCTCGTCATGTTATCAAGTTACACATGGGCGGGAAATGTCAACTGACTAGCGCAGATAAGATGAAAAACCGTTAAACGAAAGCACACCACCTCGTCTTTAAGGTCATCGATCACATGCTTGCAAGAAGCTATGGTTTAAGTGGCATTCCTCAGAGACTTGACATTAACAGACAACTGTATATAAATGGTTACGACGAAGGAGAAAGAAAAATGTGACCACGTTGCACAACAATGGAATGGATGTCCCCGTTGCACTGCTGTTTACCAAGATCTGCAGATCATTGACACTACTCGATTAATCCCCCTAACCACTGCAGCTGAGATCCAGAAACAAAAGCTTCTGATGGCAGTTAAATCACAAAATAGATAATTCACTATAGTACTGAAACATGCAATTTTCAACATACGCGGTAAATGTAAAGGTAAGCGCCACACGCAGATATCGTCTACTAATGTGCTTTCTTGACTGGAGAATAGTGAAAACGGTGTACACAATGAGTTCGGGACGATAATGCCGTATTATTTTCGGCCGTGAACCTGTTAGGCCGTCACAACTTTAGACCATAAAAAGTTTAAGCCGTAAGACATGGCGGAAGCTCCTTGGGACGCCGTGTTAGTACTAGCCCCTAGGGGATCCAAGTATTATATACACCCATTTCGTCTGTTTGCCAGTTTGGATGTTACGGTCTAAATGACTTACGGCCTAAACGACCAGGACCCTATAAAATGCAGAGCAGATGAAATAATTTGAGAAACTTACTTAGCTAATAGGAAATATACCGTCTATCGTTTATATTTTTGCTTTCATTCTCGAGGGGCTGGTACTAAACACAGCGCAAAGCGGATCCTCCGCCATGTTTGCTACCAGACCCTCGGAGATTAACGTAAAAACACGAAAGATGGTAAATTTCTCATTGCCCGTACTGCATTATGTATGCCCCTTTCTATATTGGTTAGTCACAAAATTACATTTACGAATGATATCTTCATGCAGACCTCTCCTTTACATTTACCACATATGCAAACAAAAACTACGTAAATGGCAACCGTAGGCCTATAATGACAGTTCTCACGTAGATGGAAATCGTGAATCTTGAAGACTTGAAAGTATAATATCAACATCTGTTAATTCAGCAGTATATTGCTACTTCATCTTAGTAAAACGAAAAATACAGCTGAGAAGGGAAAGAGCGGAAAAATCTGAACTACGCCAACCAACATAGTTGTTTGGTGAGGGGATTTCATGTGCACACAAGAAGTTGCCAGATCGCACTTGCACAGGCTGTTGTCGAAAAGGGTTTTAAAACGTGAAACCATTCGATAAAAATGTTATTCGTATTTTCGCACTGGGCTTCCAACAAAAATACGCTACCGATATAAGCGCTGCATGCAAGTGCACATAACTTACCTTTCCCCTTACTGTGATTTCCTCTCCTTTTGTCTCTCCCACTCAGGATTTTATTTACAACTGATACTTTCCGCCTGCTTTTCTTGAAATGTGTTCCATTCCCATCTGGCCACGAGATGACAGTCCCTCCAGATACCTTGAGAGCTTCTGCATTGGTTGTATCCGGTATGGCGTCAATCAACTTTACAAAACCTCGGGCATTCCTAGATCGAGTTTAGGTTCATAAATGATTTTCATCATATCGAAAGCAGACTTGTCTTGGAATCTGACGAACATTCCAATTATCTATAAGCTTACCAAGCTAGTCTTAGAGCATCCAATGTGAGCGCAGGACACACAGGAGCTGCTGGATAAAGAAACGCACCCAACTCATTCACTCGGCTGTAAGATACTAAACGCCATAATCCGGTTTTTAACCGACGGCTGTTGCTTTTTATTTCTGGCTCACCGCGCTCAGCTCTTGTCAGTGCTATCAGAAGCAATTTTCAGATACCTTTCTGTATTAAAATGTTGATATTAAAATAAAATGGACTTTCATTTCTTGTAGGAGTAGTTGAGTAACGCTTTGCAAGTCAATAATGAATAAAATACTGTATGCTGAAACTTCAGCCATTCGCAAGTAAGCCTACGAGGTAGTATGAAACTAATGGATATTCACAGCGAGTTGAGAATGTGACTTCAGCGGTTTGTAGGCGCACGATTTTACTAGGTATTGTACTGTATATGGACTGCAGATGTATTTACCATCTGTGATAAATAAGATATCTGCTAAAATAAGTATCCATGACATTAACTAAACAAGTCAAATGCGCTATATGATGAAATCAAAGCAAGTACCGGTGCTTGCTTTGATGGCATCATGTAGCGTCTTATTAGACTTGTTTACCTAATGTCATGAATACTTATTTGAGTAGATATCTTATCATTTATTACAGATTGTAAATAGCAGTAAAATCGTGCGCCTACAAACCGCTGAAGTTACATTCTCAACTCGCTGTGAATATCCATAAGTTTCATACTACCTCGTAGGCTTACTTGCGAATGGCTGAAGTTTCAGCATACAGTATTTTATTCATTATTGATTTGCAAAGCGTTAAAAACTTATATCCAAAAGATTCACCACAGAAAGGGGAGTAAACAATGTGTAGTAATTGAATCTCAAAATGACTATAGGATGCATGATAGATGAAGTTTTTTCTGCGCTTTGCTATGGAAATTTTACTCAATAGATTTAAATAACGGGGGAAAAAAAAAACAGACGACCCCACACATAAAGCAGTTGAAATGTCAATGAGTGAGTGCAGTGACCTTTTGGTTTTCTGCTTTGAAGCCATCCTGTTAGTAATAATGTTTATATATATATATATATATATATATATATATATATATATATATATATATATATATATATATATATATATATATATATATATATATATATATATATATATATATATATATTACATATTATATATATATATATATATATATATATATATATATATATATATATATATATTACATATATATTATATATACATATATTATATATATATATATATATATATATATATATATATATATATATATATATATAAAGAAAGAGAGAGAGTCAGTCTCAGTAAGTCTTTAAATCAACGTTATTAGATGTTAACTGCCTATAAGCTAAAACCTTCCGGACGCTATTCCCACTCATTCAGTTCCGTTTGGATTACAAATTGAGGGAAATGACATTTTTCCTAAAAAGTAAACTTTTTGTATATAATTCTTTGAAATATATAACAACATAAAAAGAACATAAATGACGACTTTAATTATGACACTACAGTGCAATTTACGAGTATATGTATATTCGCAACTAAATACGTGATACTCCTTTCATTTTGACGACCTCATTCAGAATTTAATTAATATACTAGGCCTTTTACTTTAATACATTTACTCTGAATGAAGGTTTATTCGAAAGAGGAATATTGGAGCACAGCACCACAATGGCAACAAACATCGAACAAACAACACAATATGACAATGACTGAGTGAGAAATATTTCCTCGAACTGAAGAGAAAAGATGTTTTTCCCTTTCCAGGCGGCTTGAGTTTCCCGGAGCTGAGAGTCTGCACCAGACATAAGGAATCTCGAGGGGCTTCGATTAGGTGATGGATTCCAAGAGTCACCCTCTTCTTCTTTTACAATACAGGATATTCGACCACTGTAAGGACTGGGGATTAATTATATACTTTCATCAAAATGGTTATCCAGTATTTTGGTTCTACACGTAGCTCTTGTAGGTCTAAATTTCCTCCCATAATTCTTGTTTCTATACTCTGTAGTCAGTTACTGCACCATGATAGTTTCTCCTATTAGCACATACACACACACAAACACAAACACACACACACACACTAAAGACACCACCAGAGGGTTACCCAAAAGTGTTTTTTTTTGGGGGATGGGGTTACTATCCCGGTGATCTACCAAATGGACGTGGAAGAGTTTATTTGCCAACGATTTGGCATATTTTGGTGGTCACCTGCATCACACTATATATATATATATATATATATATATATATATATATATATATATATATATATATATATATATATATATATATATATATATATATACATATATATATATATATATATATATATATATATGTGTGTGTGTGTGTGTGTGATTATAATCGCTTTTGTACGTGATTCATTTATTACACATTACCACAGGTGAAAAATAAGAAACGGGGTGTAGGCCCTGGCCGGTTTCGACTTTATTTCCAAACCATTGACATTCTCCCGTGGTCGTCCTTTTAAACAGTGCAACGGTAAATTTTCCTTTAGAAAGGCTGATAGAACCTCGTTCCATGTTTCCATTCTAATAAAGCTTCGACTTGTTAAAGATGAAGAATCCTTTCCATTTCAGAACCCGAACCCAATAACCAAGGAAATTCCGCTTAAAAATTCTCGACGTCGATCTCATATCGGGAACAGTTACGACGCCGTTTATGACCGCCTGGGATTTGGGGCTTCCATTTCATTTCCTTTTTTTTGTGCGTGATTCAGTGCCTTGTAATGCGGAGAAAAATTATTCTCTAGATCAAAGTGTTATAATATCTCAGAATTTTCTAAATGTGACTATCTCGACTGAAATCGGTTTCGCGGGTTTGTAGTTTTCTGTAGAAGAAAGCTATTGAGGTGGCTATGTGTCTGTCCGTCCGCGCTTTTTCTGTCCAGCCTCAGATCTCAAAATCTACTGAGGCTAGAGGGCTGCCAATTGGTATGTTCATCATCGACCCTCCATTCATCAAACATATCAAATTGCAGCCCTCTAGCCTCAGTAGTTTTTATTTTATTTAAGATGAAAGTTAACCATGGTCGTGCGTCTTGCACCGCTATAGGTGCCAACAACACAGGCCACCACCGGGATGTGGCTGAAAGTTCATGGGCCGTGGCTGAAAGTTTCATTCACAATTATACGCTGTACAGAAAACTCGACTGCGCCGAAGAAACTTCGGCGCGTTTTTTAGTGGTTTTCGTTGACAATTATCACATTCGACATGATCTGCGGGATGGCCTCTGACTAGGTCACATAGACTATAGATACTCAAGAGACTTCTTCGATTGAATTTTCCTCCTTTAGATTATATTCTTTTATAATTTTACCCCTACCTGTAGCCTGTACCCGTATGATTTTATAAGTACTCATAAACCCATAAACACCTGTCTGTGTGATAACCTGACAGTTGAAAAATATATTCATCATAGGTTCAGTTTTATACAGCGCCATTTTGAGTAAATGAAAGAAGGTATAGTTTTGTATATATGCATGGGTTTTGAAGAGGTAAGGGTATTTGGCAAGTAATTGTAAAAAAGACAGACCTTACAGTTAGGGATCACAAAAGAATGGAGAATGAAGGAAAGAAGGAAGGAAGGAAGGAATGTAGAATTTAGGCCAAAGGCCAATCGCTGGGACCTTTGAGGTCATTCAGCGTTGAAACGGAAATTGTCAGTGGAAGGTTTGAAAGGTGTAACAGGAGGAAAACCTCACAGTTGCACCATGAAACAATTGTTAGGAGAGGGTGGATAGCAAGATGGAAGGAAGAAATTATGAATGGAGTTAGCGTCAAAGGAATGAAATGGGTTGCAGCTAGGGGCCGAAGGGACGCTGCAAAGAACCTTAAGTAATGCCTACAATGCACTCTGCGAGGTGTACTGACGGCCCTACCCGCCTCCTACGGGGACTGGAGAATGAAATTAAACTGTTTCTTAATAAGATAAGCCATATCGTTTATTACACCAGTTGTGATACGGTGAACATTTGCCCTGCCAAGGAAATTCAACCTCTTAAAAGGTTTTAAAAATTGTGTTGTTCATTTATATTTATCATGGATAATATAATATTAAGCGATGGAATATTTAATAAAATTATTGTAAAGAAAGCTATGTAAGGTGGTCAGTGCATGCAGTGTGCCTTGCAATGGATTATATACTGAATGCATTGCTGAAGATTTTATTTCCATCGATTTTTCCAAAACAAAAATTCCCTCGTTCGTGCAGAACGAGAATCTAGGCGTGAGACTTAATGGTCTCACTTAACGACTGAAGCTCAATACTGTGAAGAAAAGAGTGTCCCTTTGTTGTTACAATTACGGTCATTTGACCTCGTTTCCTTCTCAAGAAAAATATGACCATGGGATGTGCTGTGATGTGGGTCGCGCAATTTCATTCAGTGTGTGTACTTTTACAAATATCGGATAACTGACTGAAAATTTTTTCCAATATTTCTCCAATTTCTTTCCTTGTAATTCTATGATTAATTCTTCATCAACACAGTACATAAAAAACACTAACACTCCTTTGCAGCATTCGAAATTATAACATTTTCGCGTGGACACGTTCACCAGTTATTAATTTATATCACTGAAGGATTATTTCTCGTGCTGATTAATTATATAACTTATGCTGTTCCACAAATTTTATTCCAGGGTAACGGAAACTGAGCATTTCTCAATTTTTCCAGTGCATTACCTAAGGTTCTTTGCAGCGTACCTTCGGCCCCTAGCTGAAACCCTTTCGTTCCTTTCACTGTGCCTCCTTTCATATTCTTTTTCTTCCATCTTACTTTCCACCCTCTCCTAACAATTGATTCATAGTGCAAACCGCGAGGTTTCCCTCCTGTTACACCTTTCAAACCTTTTACTGTCCAATTCCGTTTCAGCGCTGAATGACCTCATAGGTCCCAGTGCTTGGTCTTCGGCCTAAATTCTATATTCAGTTCAGTTCAGGAATGTTTCCACTCTCGATTTCCCCTAGTCTTCCGCTTGATCAGGGAAGGAAGGGAAGGCCCCGTCCCTGACAGGTGTCGCTGTTGCCAGAGAAAAATCTATTCAACTGACTTCAAGGGATTAATTCCTCGCGACGGCCATGTGGCAATTTCTCTCGACTCGATAGAACCCTTTAAGCTTTGTCTTGCCTTTTTCATAATTCCGTCGTAAGGAGAATGCGGGAAGTGGCGAAGAATGAGAAAAGACCAAAGAAATCAAAAGAATGATTAATAGTGGCTACGAAGCAGTTATTCGTTGAATTACATTGGTTATATCTTCGAGAAATGGTACAGAGCTTGCATACGACTATCTTTCTTTTACTGAACACAGAATTTTTCGGTTCCTTCTTTATATATATATATATATATATATATATATATATATATATATATATATATATATATATATATATATATATATATATATATATATATATATATATATATATATATATATATATATATATATATATATATACTTCAGGAACAAGTGTTCTCTTAAACAAAATTAATAAAAACAAAAGTATAATCAGAAATGTGTAACACAGTTTCACTCCTTTGCAATGAAGCAGGTGTAAGATACAAGCTGAACAAATACAAAACGTTACATCTAGGTTTCCCAACTCCATCGAGGACAAAAAAAAAAAAAAAGAGGAAAAAATGCACTTAAGTTTCTTCGGCGCAATCGAGTTTTCTTGCCAGTGGTGTCCTCAGCCACGGTCCATAAAACTCTTAGCCGCGGCCCATGAAACTCAGCCACGGTCCTATGGTGGCCTATGTTGTTGTTACCTATAGCGCTGCCATTAGTACGATTATGTCTAACTTTAACCTTAAATAAAATAAAAGCTACAGAGTCTACAGGGCTGCAATTTGGTATGTTTGATGATTGGAGGGTGGATGATTAACGTACCAACTTGCAGCCCTCTAGTCTCAGCAGTTTTTAAGATCTGAGGGCGGACGGACAGACATAACAGGCACAGTAGTTTTCTTTTACAGAAAGCTAACAAGTTCTAAAAGGAAGCGGATGCCTATTGCTAAAACCCTGGTCTGACGGCATAGTTTTATTTTTCGTGCAATGTAAATTCACCCGGAGGGCATTTGCATAATATATGATACAATTAAAAACTAGGTAAGCCTGGAGGAACTATTAAAAAATGAAGACCTAAAAGATGAAACAAATAAGGATATGTTGACGGACAGACAACATAACATAAATCAGATTTTTTTTAAAGTGAAGTACGATTCTTTTAATATAAAGTATCGTTTAAAATTATACATTTATATGTATATATAAATATGTATATACTTATATATATATATATATATATATATATATATATATATATATATATATATATATATATATATATATATATATATATATATATATATATATATATATATATATATATATGGGGGTGAGAGAGAGGTGGTAAGTGTATTTAATGAAAATTGGTAGTTGTTCCGACCAAAAAATAGATGATTTTTAAGAAACTATCAAAAATGGAAAAAAAAGAACAAAAAGCTCTCATTCCCGTACCTCAGCCTCACTATATTTAATCCCACCACTCGCTCTCGTAAGTCAAAAACAGTTTTATAACAGATCCAGTAGAAACACAGTAACCAACCAACCCCCCCAAAAAAAATATCAATTTAATTATTCTCTCAAATGACGCTAGCCTTTTATCATCTGGGTCCAGAGCTAATTATGAATTTTCTCTCTGATACGCCCTGGCGCATTCACTTACAAGTCCATGTGTAATACGCTCCATGCATCCCACGTATTTGTACTGAATTGAATTCAGTATAGAATTTATGCCAAAAGCCAAGCACTGGGACATATGAGGTTATTCAGAGCTGAAACGGAAACTGACAGTAAGAAGGTTTGAAAGGTGTAACAGGAGGAAAATCTCAAAGCAATTGCACTATGAATTAACTGTTAGGGGAGGGTGGAAAGTAAGATGAACGAAAGAAAATATGAAAGGAGGTACAGTAAAAGGAACGAAAGGGGTTGCAGCTAGGGGCCGAAGGCACGCTGCAAAGAACCTCAAGTAATGGCTACAGTGGCATGAGGTACACTGATGGCGCTAGCCCCCTACGGGGGTATGGTTAATTTGTTTTCTTATTCGTTTTGCTGTTCTTCCCCATCCATAGCAAAGCTCAAGTTTATTCTTAACGTGGAGCGTGAAGCGATAATTATAAAGTTCTTGCCGGGTTAAAACCCTTGCGGGTCACTATCTGGGAAAGATACAAAGAAATATTACTAGGATCTCACAAAATATATAAACTACTTTGATCAGTACAATTCACAGAAAGAGATAACTACCAAGATGAGAACCTTTCAATAAAGCTTATATTTGGTAACCAGAGTAAGCACATTATTATCATTATATAATATCTATAAAATAACTTGAAAATTTATGTCTAACTAATTCCACCTTTAGTCTCATCAGTCGCAAGCTTTAAGGAAAACAAAGATTGAGACTGAACTTGTTTAATACATATATCTAAGTTCTGGTAATCGTATCAATAAATGTAATGCACTTTATTCTCCTAGCCTAAAAGACACAGCAAGAAATTACTCCATTATATATACACAAAATTCCCGAGCAACATGGAATTCTCTCCGCGCGGAATATCGAGTGAGCTAAACAACATTCAAGGTCTTCCCTGGAAGAGAGGAGATGAATATCAATGAAGTAAGTATGCAATTTTTTCCCCAGCTGAGTTTCATACGGCAGCTGCAATTGATTTCTCTCATCTTTATCACGAGTATTCATGAGGTTCTCGCATGGGAGATGAGGTTCATTCAACTCGAGGGAAAGAATATGCCATTTGCTCGTAAAAGGAACAAGAAAGATGAAGCAAAGAGGAAATGTCATTATCAGTTCATTTTCCTTTTCAAAGCTGATGGTCATTCACCATCTCAGTTTTAAAATACTATCGTGTTCCTGGATAAAAAGAATTCCTACCAAATAATGTTTAATGTCACATTATATCTTGAAAATTATAAGTGCTTTTAGTTTAATAACAGCCGTCCATGGACTCTTGGGAAAAAGCTTAAAATGCTAATAAAATCGATGAACTATATCAAAGGCACTCTTATAGATCTCCAGTGGAGTTAAACACAGTCTTGCATACATCGTGGGCAATGTTATAAAGCAAATAGCTTCATCTTTCAATGAGCGAACTCATAAGTTACCGTATGTTTAAACGAGGTCTTCCTTTGTAGCCTACTTAATTACATACGGCTGTCTTTCTAGTTATACTGGCTCAGCAAAAAACAATTCCTTTAAAATTTGCAAATACTGTTTTTAGTTTTCTAAAAAGAAAACTATTGCGCCGGCTGTGTCTATCCGTCCGCACTTTTTCTATCAACACTTTTTCTGTCCGCCCTCAGATCTTAAAAACTACTGAGGCCAGAGGGCTGCAAATTGGGATGTTGGTCATCCACCCTTCAGTCATTAAACATACCAAATTGCAGCCCTCTAGCCTCAGTAGTTTTTCTTTTATTTAAGGTTAGAGTTAGCCATAATGATGCGTCTGGCAACGATATAGGCCATGCCACCACCGGGCCGTGGTTAAAGTTCATGGGCCGCGGCTCATACAGCATTATACCGAGACCACCCAAAGATTATACGATGTACAGAAAACTCGATTACGCCGAAGAAACTTCGGCGCATTTTTTACTTGTTTTAGTAATTCCTGGTATGCTTAATATAGATTCATCAAAAATATAGAATCAGAGCTCAGTGAAATATCGCAACAATCAAAGCTCAGAGATCTTTCTTAGTAACATGCGATGATACTTGTGAAGAAGATAAAATGAAAGGAAATCAGGTCTCATAAATTAATTTCTATCTATTATCTGCTGTTATGTCAGTCCTCATGTAACCTTGCTGATAGACATACAAACAAACTGAATATATTACATACCCTCCTAAGCAGAAGTAATCATAATAAAAATTCCGTACTATAAAACAGTAGCTGCTCACATAAATAGATGTAGGGCCTTCTGTTTATCGATGAATATGAGTCTTGAACTGAACTGAACTGAATATAGAACTTAAGTCAAAAGGCAAGCACTGGGACCTATGAGGTCATTCAGAGCTGAAACGGAAATTGACAGTAAAAGGTTTGAAAGGTGTAACAGGAGGAAACCTCGCAGTTGCACTAAGAATCAATTTTTAGGAGAGGGTGGAAAGGAAGATGGAAGAAAGAGAATATGAAAGAAGGTACAGTAAATAGGAACGAAAGGGATTGCAGCTAGGGGCCGAAGGCACGCTGCAAAGAACCTTAAGCAATGCCTGCAGTGCACCGCATGAGGTGACTGACGGCACTAACCCCCTACGGGGAATATGAGTCTTATCTCAAGCAATACTCATATGTAAAATTAATCCATGAGACCAAGTCCTGCAGCAATGAGGTAAAACAAACGAAATTCGTTCTTCGTCACGGAAATGAAAAAGAGTAATCTAATATTGGTTACTGAAGAAAATGAAGTGGTGTTCCCGACTCGTTTATTGAACTATAATAATAATGAGAAAAAATCAATATTGGATACGTGTAATGACAGGCTGAAGCGTGGAAGGAGGCAATATCAATAGACAATATATCCCAAATCGGAATATTGGCTGAATAACGGAGCTATTACTGAACCATTGGAAATCAAATTTCGATATCTATTTGTCAGACAGCATACGATATTATCTCATACACAATGAATAGTAATGCCCTGAATTTTCTGATATCCTTCTTCTTCGTGAAAATACCTTGCTTTTCATCAGAAGAGTTTTCCTCAATTGTAATTACCTTTTTTCTTTCTCTCTTTTTATTTTTATGTACTGTCAATACTTGGCCGCATATAACCAAAATATCATCCTCAATATATTTTTTCATTCAAAATCCCCCGCTGTCTCATGGGATAAGGGTGGAATATCACGTCACTTTAAATAAACAAAGAAAAATACGGGAACACAGAAAGCTTTCAAAAGGTCAGCCACTGGGCTTTCGTTAACCGTAAATTGAAAATAAAAGGGAACAATCGAAAGGAGGAAAACGGAACTGGGAGGATGAAAGAGGAACAATTTTCCGATCATATAAAATGTGAATAAAAGATTTTGCGAATGACAGACATTAGATGATGAACAAAATGATTTCCCTTTAATTATTGGCCTTACAAACTTCGGGTGTCCAGAAAGTACAGTGTCAAATTAGAGCACCATTCAATATAAATGCTTGTGAAAAAAGAAGCGATAGACAGAGGAACTTAATTAAATATAGAATTCAGGCCAAAGGCCAAGCGCTGGGACCTATGAGGTCATTCACCGCTGAAACGGAAATTGGCAGTTAAAGGTTTGAAATGTGTAGCAGGAGGAAAACCTGGCAGTTGCACTACGAATCAATTGTTAGGAGAGGGTGGAAAGTAAGACGGAGGAAAGCGAATATGAAAGGAGGTACAATAACAGGAACGAAAAGGGTTGCAGGTAGGGGTCGAAGGCACGATGCAAAGAAAGTAATGCCTACAGTGCACAGCATGAGGTGCACTGACGGCACTAACCCCCTACAGGGGATAGACAGAGGATGATAATATTATGATAGGCATCTTAATACCTGGATTCAACGATGTCTGTCACAAAGCGAGTGGATTGAGTAAAAGTTATCATACGAAATGGCAAAAGCGCGAATAAAAAGCAATTTCGCTGACCCGCTCACACTAAACGCTTCATTACTTTCAGATGCAGAATTTACTACAACAATTTCACAGGAATTAATGTTAAAGATTTCCCCGGCCTGAACACGGGGTAATGGTCTGCTATTTTATGGTTTTAAAAACCGTTTCACTGAGGCGATCCCTTTTGCTATTTTATAGTTTTTAGAACTATAAAATAGCAAGAAAGTTTAAGTGAGGGTATCTCTTTCGCTATTTTATAGTTTTAAAAACCGTTTTAGCGAAGCGATCCTTTTTGGCTATTTTATAGTATTAAACCCCGTTTTAGTGAGGCGATCCGTTTTGCTATTTTATAGTTTTAAAACTATAAAATAGCAAAAAAGTTTCAGTGACGGTGTCTTTTTTGCTATATTATAGTTTTAAAAACCGTTTCAGTGAAGCGATCTTTTTTTGCTATTTTATAGTTTTAAAAGCCGTTTTAGTGAAGCGATCTTTTTTTTATAGTTTTAAAACCAGTTTCAGTGAGGAGAATTTTTTCTATTTTATATTTTTTAAAACTAAAAAATAGCAAAAGTTTCACTGAAGGTATCTTTTTTGCTATTTTATGGTTTTAAAAACCGTTTCGGTGAGGCGATCTTTTTGCGACATATAGAGACTTCATATTGATATCGCTAGTTACCTCATGGTTCTTGACAACAAACAGCGTCTAATTCAATGGAAATAATAATAATAGCCAGAAGATGAAAAAAAAAAAAAAGGAACGCCTGTGAATGACAGTAATAGAAACACTGGAATTTTGACGATATAATGGCAGAAAAGTTAATGAAAATTTGATTACCGGTAAATATAAATTGTCTACATTCTTTTTGCCTCAATTGACTTACCTTGGGAATCGTTGGTACCCTTGTTGGCGCAAACTCTGTTTGGATTCCTACCAAAGTTTTTTCATCAGTGATGTGGCTTCCGATTCTTCTGAAATTTTTATCTGGGCTGGATGTCAATTGCACTTGATGGAACTTTGCTTTCTTCACTTGCTGGAAAAATAATGTCTATTACTGATAACGTGTAATAATAATTAACTGGCAATAACTTAAATTATAACAATTAAGAATTGTGAGATGAACTGTAAATCCACATAAAACTCCAAATAACTCTACTTTGACACTAAATACCGTCTTACAAAATACAGAGAATTTTCTATTAACTGATTCACATGTCTCTGAGTTTAACAAACTCAGATATTGCATATATCGAAGAAATTTATGATATACGAAAAAAATAATCGAGTATCTACTGAATCTATAACAACGACACAGCCAAACTAGAGCCTATTGTCCTCTCTCTCTCTCTCTCTCTCTCTCTCCCCCAGATCAGACTTTATGCATATGGAGTACATTTCAATATTAACATTTTCTTTGAATCTACATAGAGATATGAAAAATTTCACAACATTTTATGTCTGAGCATTTAAGCTGAGAGAAATATCAAGATTTGCAACTGTCGCAAAGGACCTCGCTGGCGAGCGCCATTCGGTTTCCACGAAATTCTCCGGATGATATTCTGTGCCAACAGATCCCGAGATTCTCTGGAAAGACTCAAAGGAGATTTCCAGGTCAAGATCTCCCTCTTCACTCTGGAAGAGAAGGACTTTCATATCGTGTGACAGACGTCTTCGGCAAGGAGATATGTCAATTCCCCGTAATGTTTATTATGTGAGTGGAAGGTTCTCCACTGGATGGATTGAACTGAATTGAATGTAGGATTTAGGCCAAAGGCCAAGCACTGGAACCTATGAAGTCATTCAGCGCTGAAACGGAAATTGACAGTAAAAGTTTTGAAAGGTGTATAACAGGAGGAAAACCTCTCAGTTGCACTATGAATCAGCTGTTAGGAGAGGGTAGAACGTAAGATAGAAGAAAGAGAATACGAAAGGAGGTACAGTAAAAGGAGAAAAAGGGGTTGCAGCTACGGGCGAAAGCACGCTGCAAAGAACCATAATTAATGCCTACAGTGCACCGCATGAGGTGCACAAACAGCACTACCCCCCCCCCCCCCCCCCAGGGGAAGATACTCCACTGGAACTGCATACGAATGACCGGTATAAATGCCGTGTCTTCTTGGGAAATCTGTCATGCAAACTTTGTACACACTTCAAGGTACATTATATACTGCTAAGCAAACGTATTACTAAAAAAAAAATAGTTTATCTTGACATTTACAACCTGATTATTGGCTCAGCGAGTAACACATACGAATGCCTCGTAAAAAAAAATCATTTCTAACAACAGCGCCGTTTCATACTATCTACAGTATGCATGAATTGCTCTCTTGACGCGCTGAACTAGTTCCGCACGATACATTTATGTTTTAACAAGCTAACAATCAGTGATCTAAAGAGTAAGCAAAGACTAAACTAAGCAAGCAATAGACAACCATCCTACTAAACCTTACTTGTAACTGGACGCCTACATGATGTTTCAGTAATGCCAACGAGTTTTGCTTCCCATAATACATATAATAAATAAATGTGTAGTGCTAATGCTAGCACTCGTTCTTACATTACAGTGTAAACTTGTTAAATTTTGGGTCATGTTTTATATCAATGTATTCTAAATCCATTGCAAATATATAAATTCCGATTTTTTTTATAATATGCCTAACATTAGGGATTCGAGCAAATAGCAGATATTTCAGTACATTGTTACGTATGGGAAAATATAAAAATGCGACCATTACTCACCTTACCAAGGATTTCAAAATGAACATCACTCTGGTTTTCTCTAAAATGAAATGGGTATTGGACCCTATTAACTTGTAATAGCAATAGCAATGGAACGGAATGGAATGGAATATGGGGTTTAGGCCAAAGGC
Organism: Macrobrachium rosenbergii; assembly: GCA_039081455.1. Lineage (NCBI taxonomy): Eukaryota > Metazoa > Arthropoda > Malacostraca > Decapoda > Palaemonidae > Macrobrachium > Macrobrachium rosenbergii. Next base: position 22,255 of record JANJGK010004305.1, read on the forward strand.
CAAGCACTGGGACCTATAGGGTCATTCAGCGCTGGAAAGGAAAATGATAGTAGGTAGGTCTGAAAGGTGTAACAGGAGGAAAACCTCGCAGCTGCACTAAAATAATTGTTAGGAGAGGGTTAAGGATAGCAAGATGGAAGAAAGATAATGTGAATGAAGGTACAGTAAAAGAAATGAAAGGAGTTGCAGCTAGGGGTCGAAGGGAAGCTTTAGTAATGCTTACGGTGCACCCCGTGAGGTGCACTGACGACACTAGCCCCCCTACAGGGTTTGATAACAATGGATAGGAATAAATAATAGTACCAGCAGCATCACGCGTAGTTGCAGAGGTAGTCATGATAATCACCATGAAATTAACAGAAATATTCTTAGTGTTGCAGCGACCGAATCGATGACAGTTTAATCAATAAATTCCGCTTTTGTTTATAATCATGGTATGCCACGTAAGTGGATTTTTTATCTATTTCATACTTATATATCATCATATAATATATATTACTATATTTCGCAATAACACATTCAGTATAAGCAGTACCAAAAATGCTTCAAATGAGCCTTGTTGTTCATATTGACTGTAATGGTACTTCGCGTTTGAGGACACACAGTTGTATCATTGGCGAGGCAACAGAGTCTCTCTCATTGAACTGAACTGAACTGAATACAGAATTTAGACCAAAGGCCAAGCACTGAGACCTGCGAGGTCATTCAGCGCTGAAACGGAAATTGACCGTGAAAGGTTTGAAAGGTGCAACAGGAAGAAAACCTCGCAGTTGCACCATGAACCAATTGTTAGGAGAGGGTGGAAAGTAAGATGGAAGAGAATTTAAAAGGGGGTACAGTAAAAGGAACGTAAGGGGTTGCAGCTAGGGGCCGAAAGCGCCCTGCAAAGAACCTCAAGTAATGCCTACAGTGCACCACGTGAGGTGCAGTGACAGCACTACCTCCCCACGGGGTTCTCTTTCCTTGACGTCAAAGATTTTAGGTGAACTATCTCCTTTTTTTCGTTTATTGCACTGGTCATTATTTTCTTTTTAAACTTTAGTAAATACATCAATGTCAAATATAAATAGTAATTAAATGGAAATCATCCAACAATTGAATATTTCAAATTTTAATTATTGTTGAGTTATATTGATGGGAAAAATATACATATATCAAAAAATTTCTTTATAGCTTGCTTTCGCTCGGGATATTCATCTGGCCTGTCCTCCGTTTGAAAAATACAAATCTTCTAATATTAAACTTTCAAATGAAGAATGTTTTGTAAACGTAATAAGGGAAATCCTTAATATCACTATTCCTAGCGCCACTGTTGTTATCCAAGTGTCTGTTAACTACCGGTTTTATAAAACCGGTACTTGTCATCAAAAATATACATCTCACTAAACGATGAAAGAATACCTTACCACCAATATACATATATATATATATATATATATATATATATATATATATATATATATATATATATATATATATATATATTATATATATATATATATATATATATATATATATATATATATATATATATATATATATATATATATATATATATATATTTCTATAATGCACATTTCAGGCTCATCGATTTTTAAACTTTTCTTTGTATTTAGGAACCTTGTTCACCTGCGTTTATTTCCCTACTTTATTAATAATCATTTTCTCCTGATGTGTATCATTCATCCCTTTTACATAAAACAATGTTATCTAAACCCAATAACTATAATTACACACACTATATATATATATATATATATATATATATATATTATATATATATATATATATATATATATATATATATATAGTGTATATATATATATATATATATATATATATATATATATATATATATATATATATATATATATATATATATATATATATATATATTTATATATATATATATATATATTTATATATATATATATATATATATATGTATATTTATATATATATATATATATATATATATATATATATATATATATATATATATGAATTGGTTTTCGTAGCATGTACATTTTTCTCTTTACTGTTTTGAAAATACTACAGCATATTTAGTAATAAATCCATACAATTCTCTGCAAATAAGCATTAAAAAGAGTAGACATGAAGCAATAAGTTTGGTACTATCTAGAAAACCCATTTACCATGAAATAATCTTTAATATTGCCAAAAAATACAAAAAAACTTTCACTGTGAGGGCTTTGAAATGATTCTATCGTTATTCTTTTATACTCCAGCACATTCTTCTGGTTTAAAGACCCAAATTAAAAAAAAAAAAAAAAAATTGAACACACAAATCTTCAGTTTTTCGAAAAGATGTCTTGGATTATTTATCCAGAGATTTAAAAGCCCTGTCTATCACTGAACAATGCTACCATTCTTAATACAATGTAAGTTGTCGTACTTTAGGAATCAATGGTATATAAGTTCACATTTCCCTTAGGGCCATTTTTTTTTATTAAAAATAAGTGTCGGAGGATTAAAGAATACAGACAGGAGATAAGGCCCTGCACCATACTTAAAAGTAATTAACGTCTTGAAACATAGAACACAGCAAAATATGTTTATTCAAATTTAAAACCTAGAACTAACAATAATCAAGGGCAATTGCAGACTACTCCGAGTGACTTATAGCTGCTAGTTAAAGCAAGCAAATACCTTTAGCAAGAAGTCAAAATATCAGAGATAGAAACTCACTTTTAGGTACCTAAAGATCTGCAGTAAAGCCAAAATAGCTTAAGTAACTTAGCACTATACATCATCCAGAAGTCTAACCATGCGCACTTTCACTGACCATCTGGAGCACTGCACCCGCAATAAAATTAGGGGCGACAGAAAAAGCATTATTTAACTCTCAAGCTTAAACGCCTATGCACAATCAGGCAGGATATCACTAAACCAGTTCTAACAGTCACCAAAGTATAGCAGAAACTTTAAGAGTAAATTAATAAATATATAAATAGACACAAATGAATTAAAATACTTGAAGAATAGTTACACACAGTGTCTGCGTTTGGTGAATATAAATGGTACTCAAAAAATGACCTTTGATTCAAAATGACTTTTGACTCAAAATGAAAGGAAAATTTTTTTTAAAAATGCAAGAATTATATTTTAATAAGGCATTTATCTATAAGCCTTTATCATTTGCTTAAGTATAACCATTACTATGACTTTTCATGAATTACGAAAGAATCACACCAGATAAATTTTAAATGCTCATAATATCCTGCTACTTAGTTCATAAAATACTTTTTTAATATTACTTTTAAAACATAATTATTCGCAGATAAAATAAAAATTAATGACCTTCCAGTAACTAGTATGTTACCTTCATTATACAAGATTGCAAAATCTTTGGAATTACACTTAAATAAGGTCAAAATTTGAATGCCACTATCACCATAAAAATATAAAAACCTGTAAAACAATAACTTCATAATACAAATCTTTGACCTAGCATAATGAAATACAATTTTAATTTTCAAACTTTCACAAAGAAAACCTGAATGAATGTACCAGAATCTTTTAAGAGATGTGCAACTAGGCTAAAAAAAAAAAAAAAAAGACTGAATTCCGTGAAAATTAAACATAAGCACCTTAAAGTAATGAAATTCCATAAGAATATCTGAATTACCATAACCAGAAATGAGCTACGAAAAAACCATGATAATTATTATTATCAATAATCATTAACTATCTTCAATTATCAATTCAATTATCTTCAATTATCAATTATCTTCAATTATCAATTATCTTCAATTATTATTATTTATTATTATTGATTAGAAGGTGATCCTCTTTTTAAAATTTATTGAAAATTATTGTGAAAAGTTAATTAGGAAGACTAATAAATTTGCTACAAAACAAACTCAGTTGATGCAGCAGTAAATTTCACTATAAAATTATTTTTACAGATTTCTCTTTCATTGTAATGTTATTGTCATTGTTTATATTATGCTGAATTATTATATTCTTATAATCATCCTTCTCTTTGCATATTATTGTCATATTATTATTAAGAAAATATGGCAATATTGTCATTATTATTATCATTATTACTATTGTTTCTTAAAGAGTACACAAAATTACAGAACCTTCCAACTTCTGAACCCTATGGCTAAATTGTCAAAGTTGAAAAAGATTCTGAAAACATGGATTTGCATAGTGGACCAGAAGGTCTGCTATCCAAGTCCATGGGAGTACCCACACCCCTTCAGGGGGTAGGTGACGACGATGGAGTTGGACAGGTTAGGTGGACTACACTGACCTCAAGCTCCTTATGCTTCCTTGAATTTCGACCTCCTTCCAGATTCCTCCAGAGCTGTTCAAAATCAAATAGCTTATCTGTCCCCAGAAGGCTGGTTCCCGGATGTATCAGTTCCTGAAAAACATTCTGTTTCAGTACGCATACCAATTCATAAGCAGACGACGAAATTCATATTAAAGACTGATTAACTTTTTTTCTGACAAAACATTTTTGGTGGAACTTTCGTCAGGTTATGTTATATTAATCAAACTGATGTTCAACTGATAAAGTTAATAGTCAAACCTATCACTGAATTATCAATTACATAATACCTTCTACTCGAACATTGAGTTAACATCCAAATATTGTGTATAAAAATTCTTACTACTGTCTATAAACGAATTTTCTGGCAATGGTAATGCTGAATTTGGCAAGAAGTAGAGAAATGAGCAATTAATTACAATAAATAAAAAGAACAAATGAGGCACCTTTACACAACTTACCTGCTTGGAATGTTCTCAAATGGATTTCGCTCCAACCGAAGATTGCCAGATACCACTGCTCGCTCACTCCTATGAAATGCTGTTATATTGAAGACGCTTACAGTAAAAGTGCAGCCATCACGCATCTGTAGTGTAAGATAAAGTGAAGTGGAGAAAATCATAAAAATAAATAAAAAACCTTAAGGAATTAAATAATAGGTAGAAAATATTAACGCTGAAAACACGGCAATAAGTACAACGCAGCGAACAATATAGCGAACACTTAATAAACGAAATGATAGCGCGAGCCGTTACTTAGTCGGAGACCCAGTTTAATGAGATATGGTTTTATTGCGCTCGCTAACTTCAGTACAGGGCGACGCCATTAAACAAGGACGACGCACTCGGGAAGTTGAAGCTTCCAGTTATTGGTCCTTAGGTAATAACGAACGTTGTTCAATGCTCACGTCGAGATAGGCAGTTTGATATTTCAGACGCTGGTTTTACTCTTTACTAAGTCTCTCGTCTTCCTATTTCTCTCCTACGTTATATGTTGGGAAAAATAGCATTTGTAAAATGCACTGATAAACTTATGACATTATGAAGATAGACTAGGTTAATAAGGGAAGTCGCACTTTCTCTTTATGCCGCGTCTGCAATATCTTTTTTATTACGCCAGAATGACTGTATAAAAACAATTCCGTGATAGGCCATCCCCTGATTGACAGTCATTCTGTGTCGTTCTTGTTTGGTGGGTGTGTGGACCATATCACCTATTTCATACATTAGCTGACAAACCACTACTGTCATCTCTCTTGTGAACTGAGTGAATAATGGGCGTACGGAAAATTCGTTCAAATGTACTCAGAAAGATAAATGAGCACATTTATGTCCTGGTGTCAAGCATAGAAAACTATAACAAGAACAGACCAGAAAAACAGGCATTTTTCTCAGGAATGGTAAGATGACAATTATGGTTTCTTGAAATAATGGTTATTATTCATGCACAAGAGCAAAAATATGGGTGTTGAACAGTAGCCAAAAACAGATACAGCACAATGAAACATTAGTATATATATATATATATATATATATATATATATATATATATATATATATATATATATATATATACATATATATATATATATATATATATATATATATATATATATATATATATATATATATATATATATATATATATATACAGTATTTTTACAAACAAAAACAAATTCATTTAGGTGATTATCAAAAGCATTGCTTTATATAAATGAGCAAACCTTCGCCATTTTTTAAATGAAGTCATTTGTGCTGTATCAACTCAATTAGCGAATGGATTAACTTTTTTTAATTATTGTTTTTTTTTTTTAATAAATGGCGTTGTTCAATGCATTTCCATATCACATCAAAATCACGGGAAATGGTTCAGTTCCTGATACGAACGTCCTGAGCAAATATGTTTAAAACGGTGGCAGGTAATAAAGTCTCAGGAAAGAAAGTCCCAATTTTGGCTAGGAAAAAAGTCACAGGAAAAGAGTCACATTAATTTATGGTGGCCGGTAATAAAGTCACAGGGGGAAAAATTCACAATATATCTTGATATTTACAATCTTTTGTTTATGTTTATACGGAAATCCTCAGCGGGCTTGTACTAAACACGCCGCAAAGGTGGATACATACCGGGTTAAAACCCATTGGGTTCACTATCTAGGAAAGATTGTGACTTTTTTTTCTCTGACTTTTTGACCTGGATTCGTTTGAACAACAACAGACAGAAGTATTACTTACTATAATGCACGATCCTTGTTTTCGACATGACCGAGAATGAAATTCGAGGTTAGTAGGTTGTTTTTCGTCATTATTTATTCCCCTTTCGGCAAATCGGTGGTGTGTTTACAAGCTCCGTTAAATTCGTCTTACGGTAGTTTAAATAGTTAGAGGACAAGAGAAATGTTATCGAAGTTGCAGGAAAGCATTTTTATCCGGGTTCCACTGAAGAGTTCACTTACTTTTAAAACTGGCAATCAGTGTCTGTGACAGGAACTTAAAATCTGCTAACAGATGTCCGGACAGGTAAATGATAATTACTATTTCTTTTATTCCTGAAGCCAGTCATTATGCGTCACTAATGCACTTGAATCTTAATTTAAATAAAATCAGGTTTGTTATTGATAGTTACATAACTATTAAAAAAACATGATGTAGAAATTTTCGACGATGCTAGTTAGTTTTCTGACAAGAAAGCTATTGAGATGGCTTTGTCTGTCCGTCCGCACTTTTTCTGTCCGCCCTTAGATCTTAAAAACTACTAAGGCTAGAGGGCTGCAAATGGTTATGCTGATCGTCCATCCTCAACTCTTCAAATATAAGAAATTGCAGCCTTCTAGCCTCAATAGTTTTTATTTTGTTTAAGGTTAAAGTTAGCCATAATCGTGCTTCTGGTAACGATATAGGCCAGGCCACCACCGGGCCATGATTAAAGTTTCATAGATAGATCTATTTTCGGTGGCCTTAATTATACGATGTACAGAAAACTCGACTGCGCCGAAGAAACTTCGACGCATTTTTTACTTTTTTTTTTTTTTTTATTCTGTTTAAGCTGAATGATCCTCTGTGCTAGCGTTCCACCAGTATTGTGGTGGTTTTAACTGGATGCTCGTTATACGTGTACGTGCCTGCAAGGCTTATTAGAATAGAATGCAATATTTAATTTAGGGCCGAGGCCAAGCTCTGGGACCTATGAAGTCATTCAGTACTGAAAGGGAAATTGACAGGAAGTTTCGAAAGGTGTAACAGGAGGAAAAACTCGCAACATTGCACTGTGAAACAATTGTTAGAGAGAGTGGAAAGTCAGATGGAAGAAAGATAATGTGAATGGAGGTACAGTATCATGAATGAAAGAAGTTGCAGCTAGGGGCCGAAGGGACGCTGCAAAGCACCTTATGTAATGCCTACAGTGCACCACGTGAGGTGCGGCTGACGGAACTAACCCCCTACGGGGTAAACGTATTTAGGGGCATGGAGTGTATATATATATATCTTTTTAAATGCTAGGATAAAATTTTCTTTCGCTTTGTTATAAAGACAACTTATGAGGAGGAATACGCAAAACCGGGTGATTTAAAGTCCAGGCAACGAGAAGCAAATTAATTGATAAAAGGGTAACTGGCGTTCCCTGCACTTATTCATAAGGGATGAGATGAAAACGTGGATGACAGGGAAATGAAAAGGCTCGAAATAGAATTATTGAATAGAATACTCGGATTTTGTATTGTGAAATTAGCCAACTTGGTGGATAGCTTGAAGAAATAATGGTGTGCTGGTCTTTTTGTACGTTAATTCCACATGAATTCCCTCACACATTTGCCAGATAAAATTATATCAAATGATTATGATTCGCCGCCCTTCATTTGTAGGATGGTTGAAAAATGGGAGGTTATGATAATAACAAGAAGAGGCGAAAGCAGTTCAGGAATTAGGGAACCTTTGTTATCATCGTGCAGCTAGACTGGAACACCCATTTTTAGTTTTCTGTAACAGAAAACTGTTGAGATGGCTATTGATCTGTCCGTCCGCCCTCAGATCTTAAAAACTACTGAGGCTAGAGGGTTGCAAATTGGTATGTTGATCATCCACCCTCCAATCATCAAACATACCAAATTGCAGCCCTCTAGCCTAAACAGTTTTTATTTTATTTAATGTTAAATTTAATAGTAATCGTACGTCTGGCAGCGTTATAGGTACCAACGACGCGGTGGCCGAAAGTTTCATACAGCATTTAACGCTGTACAGAAAACTCTGCATTTTTTACTTGTTCATTCTTTTTTTAAATTTCTGAGCAAAGTTGTGTTTTACTGACAAGCAGAGGAGAAGAAAGAGGGAGTTGGGGACAGAATACTAAGAAAAAACAAGGAAAAACACAGGACATCGCGAACAAGAATAAGCACATGCATTAATTTCAGCTTACTGTAGTCTTTGTATGTAACTGTGAGCAAAATAATGACAAAATATCCAAGGATATTTTAGCTTGCAGTACCCAAATGAATAGAGAAAGTTATAGGAATTTAGACTGACTGGAAAAAGTCAGTTCGGGGAAAAATAAGATTAACATGTGAGCGAATATTTACATCTATGTATCCACATATACAAGATGTGCATATAAGTGTGACACCCATACGTAATGAGACAGAGAAAATACATTTTATTTTGATTTACATATGTTTATCTCAAATCGAGTAACATTCTCTCTTAAATGTGCTTAAGATTTTATTATAAATATATAAATAGCCATTCTCGTTCACACGTAGAATGGCAAAATTATGTAAAAATCCTCTTAATTTATTTTTCTTTATATTGCATTTTACATCTCAAACGATCAAGCAGCAGGATTAAAGTCACTTTATCGACATCCGAGTTGCCCCTGTAGGGGGTCAGTGCCGTCAGTGCACCTCATGCGGTGCACTGTAGGCATTACTTAAGGTTCTTTGCAGCGTGCCTTCGGTCCCTAGCTGCAACCCCTTACGTTCTTTTTACTGTACCTCTTTTCATATTCTCTTTCTTCAGTCTTACTTCCACCCTTTCCTAACAATTGATCCATAGTGCAACTGCGAGTTTTTCCTCCTGTTATACCTTTCAAACCTTTTACTGTCAATTTCCGTTTCAGCGCCGAATGACCTCATAGGTCCTAGTGCTTGGCTTTTGGCCTAAATTCTATATTCACTCCAATTCAACATCCGAGTTGCAATTTTGAAATTCCAGTCTTCGTTTGTATCGAAGACTCATGAAAGGAGCGAAGAGGTAACCGTTCAGTTACCAGAGGAGACTGTGAGATTTATTCTCTAATATCTGTTCTTTTATATTTCAGAGTGTCAGCAGGATTAGGGTCTCGTACCACGTCTAGATCTCGTCATTGTAAACGAGGGAACTGGAAGGAATGTGGTCGAGGTAAGTCAAGTTAAGCAGTCTGCAACATTCGAATCGGTGGCCGGTAATAAAGTCACAGGAAAAAAGCCACAGGAAAAAAATCGCAGGGAAAAAAATCACGGTAATAAAGTTACCGGGGAAAAATTCACAATATTTCTTGGGGGTCATCATCTTTATGATAGTTACAGTCTTTTGTTTATGTTTATACGGAAATCCCCCACGGCCTTGTACTAAACACGCCGCAAAGGTCATATCGGGTTAAAACCCTTAGGGATCATTATCTAGGAAAGATTAATGTAACTCTTTTTCCTGTGACTTTTTTTTTCCAGTGACTTATTTCCTGTGACTTTTTTTCATGTGACTTTTTTTTTTTTTTACCTGGATTCATTCGAATTACCTGCTTTCACATCCATACGACATATTCTGTGTTTCGTTTCTCCGTATCTTGTAAAAAGACTGTACTTTTGTTTGTGGAATTTTAAAGTATTTTGTACTCTTGTTTTCTGTGTAGTATATAATTTTCTGATCATCTCTGTGATGACGTTTGTCTGTTCAAGTTTTCTACATTGGCATTATCTACCGTTAAGCATTTAGGTTGACAGGTATTTTAGTTTACAATGTGTGGTACATTTGGGTTTATAATTCATTATTTAATTCATTATTTAATCAAGTTATTCTTTGTTTATATTATTCTTTGTTTATATGCGATAATTATTGCCTCGTATTCCTGTATATGTTTTTGGGTAAACATAAGGAATTGATCTTGTAAGAACGAACCTCGACCATAGAGACTTAAACATAATTCCCTGTAGCGGGATAATGCCGTCAGTGCACCTCACGTGGTGCGCTGTAGGTAATTACTTAAGGGTCTTAGCAGCGTCTCTTCGGCCCCTAGCTGCAACCTCTTTCATTCCTTTTACTGTACCTCCGTTCATATTTTCTTTCTTCTATCTGATTTTCCACCCTCCCAAGCAATTTTTTCATGGTGCATCTGCGGGGTTTTCCTCCTGTTACGCCTTTCAAACCTTCTTACTGTCAATTTCAAATTCAGCGCTGAATGGCCTCATAGGTCCCAGCACTTATCCTTTGGCCTAAATTCCATATTCTATTCTATTCTACTTAAACATAATTTGAAACGGAATAGTAATTCACAAACTATTAGCTGCGGAACACAGTTTTTTTATATATATATTTTTCATATACTAGTTATTTCTTCTCGTCTATACTGATCTCTTGTTTTTAGGGTACATTGTGCAAATGAGTATCATTCTTTTTTCTTTAGTTTTTAGTGTTCCGCATTTCACTGTGTCTTGAACCGATTACGGAGACCTTAATATATTACTTTAAGGAGAATTATTGTTATCAAAGCATCAGCAAGTTATATTTTAAGCAGCTTGTTATGCATTGATACGCCATCTCTTTAAATGGTCATCACCCCACACTGATTTTTCCGCCATTTGTCACTCAAGATGTTGCAGGGGGGAATAACTTCAAGCCCGATTTCGTAGCCTTATAATGCTGATCGTGGTATTGATATAATTCTAGAAATTTATGTTTATTTAAATCCGAAACCAAGTATAAAAATTAAAAAAAAATAATAATATTCGTATTCTAGTTCTGGGAACTGCTACACTGTTGAAATAATTTTTCACCGATTTTATTTTGTCTGATGAATTTTTTCCCGTTTAACATTGAGAGAGAGAGAGAGAGAGAGAGAGAGAGAGAGAGAGAGAGAGAGAGAGAGAGAGAGAGAGAGATTCCAGTTTAACCTTGAGAGAGAGAGAGAGAGAGAGAGAGAGAGAGAGAGAGAGAGAGAGAGAGAGAGAGAGAGAGATTTTCCAGTTTAACCTTGAGAGAAAAAGAGAGAGAGAAAGAGAGAGATTCCAGTTTAACCTTGAGAGAGAGAGAGAGAGAGAGAGAGAGAGAGAGAGAGAGAGAGAGAGACGGGGGTGGGGGGGAGTGCAAAGAGGACTGCCTAATCCCAGGGACACCAATAAATCTCGAAAGATTTCTTGAATAAGTAATATTATCAAAAATATATAGCTTACCCCCACTGAATAAAATAATTGTAGTTTTTAGACTTTTTTTTTACAACAACGAAACGTGCAACGTATATACACAGATGACATCTGAAGTGCGATTGACCCAGTGGCGTTGCATAATCAGCATTTATCTAATTACGAATAATGGTTGGCAAATTGCATTCAGGAATTATCATTATCAAATCATGGCTGACCTACCTATGCAACACCAAAGCCACTCCAAACCGAGTGGATGTGGGAAATGACTAAACTCATGTGAACCTCATAGGATTTTTTAAAATCCTCTTATATGTATTAATTATTTTGGTTAATTATTAAATATCAGCAATGTTAATTACTAAATTAAGCGAAAATATTCTATCTGTGCTGTGCAACTTGACCGTTTTATGTCTTTTCTACTCAACTCTATGTGATTAGACAGCACTGATGGTATATATTCTGATCATACAAAAAGGTGACTATGCAATCCCAATAGTTATAAATACCACCTGGCTGAAGAAAGTCTCTCTTTCTTGACTAAAGAAAACAGAATTTAAGCCAAAGGCCAAGCACTGGGACCTAGGAGGTCATTCAACGCTGAAACGGAAATTGACAGTGAAAGGTTGTAAAGGTGTAACAGGAGGAAAACCTCGCAGTTGCACTATGACTCAATTGTAAGAAGAGGGTGGAAAGTACGAGGGAAGAAAGAGAATATGGAAGGAGGTACAGTAAAAGAAATGAAATGGGTTGCAGCTAGGGGCCGAAGGGATGCTCCAAAGAACCTTGAGTAATGCCTACAATGTAGCGCATGAGGTGCACTGACGGCACTACCCACCTGCGGGGTGTATCTTAATCCCTTTTTTTGACAAATTTTCGTCGCCTCTTGACGGCAACCACCTTCGTTGGAAACCTGTGTATATCTGGTATCTGAAGTTATTTATGTGGAAACAAACCAAAGATATTCTTACGAGTGGTATAGTGGGACTTACTTGTTTACCCCACTGACTAAACACGAGTCACAGCAGCTTGCAGTTATTTTCTGTGCACGCATGTTATTCCATTTTGACAATTTATATTTATTAGTTATTCTCTTTTCTTTGCTTTTGTACTTAGTGGGAGCCTTTTGCAATTTCATGAAAAAGATATATGTATTGTAACGATTACTTTTGTCGTTACCTTTAAATATTTTTTTGAAGGTTCTTTTATCCACTCTAAGTGGCCGGAACCACAATGAATAAATTAATGCCTAGAGGATGGAATCACCTGTGAAACAATCCGACACAAATAGTATATAAAAGGGGGTAAAAACACACAAAGTTTCAATATTATTTATACAATAAATCTCGCAGAAATAAAGCTACCGAAAAGTTAATTCTGGCCAGAACAAGAAACTTTAGGTGTTACCTAATAGCCTAACCCTATATACACTTAAACCTAATAAAAAAAGAAACCAATCCACTTAAACCTAATACCATGGTAATTAAAAAAAATCCGGCACCCTTAATATACAGCAAACATGACAATTTAATGGTAGCACAAGCCGTCCAGTCGTATCCCGGCATTACCGGCGAGTCAACCGAGATAAGACTTGATGTTTTGGTTCACTTCCAGAGGTGGCACGCGCCAGCGACGTCCACACAAAAACTATGAAGGTGATCAGGTCCTTGCCAGCAGTAAGATAATCAACCAGCAGAGCAACGACTCTACGAAGAGAGTACGGCTGGCGTAAGCAGAAGACTGCAGAAAGACAGGCTGGGCGAAAAAATGGAGCTCAATAAGGCACCAAGCAGAGGCGAAGGGTGGGGGAGCGCCACACACGAGAACACAGGCTGGGTATTTCTAAGTAATAGATACACGGCGGGTATTTAGCGAGAAATGGCAGTTTCTTATAGTATTCTGGTTGTTTATTTACAATTTAACGTTATTTTTGGGCGGTCGGCTGTAATTAACCTGTAATTAACCCCTGAGGTCCATCCAACAAGGGGTTTCCATACGCGATCTTCGCAAGACAGAGCACGGCTACGTCTGTTTCGAACGGTTCATATCCCGCCCGGCAAGTGCAATACCTTGGAAACTGGTTTTTTCTACACTTTTAGGGCTTCTGACACTGGCGGTGCATTTGTTTGTTGTCGGCCAAATGGAATGTCCCTTCGCCGTGTTTAGTACTTGCCCGCCGGTGGGGAGGGGGGGGGGGGGGCGGCGGGACGACGGTACCCATACGTTAACAAGTTATCGCACTTGCCGGACGGAATATGAACCGTTCGAAACAGACGTAGCCATGCTCTGTCTTGTGAAGGTCGCGTATGGAAACCCCTTGTTGGATGGACTTCTGGTGTTAATTACAGGTTAATTACAGCCGACCGCCAGAAAATAACGGTAAATTGTAAATAAGCAACCAAAATACTATAAGAAACTGCCATTTCTCGCTAAATACCTGCCGTGTATCTGTTACTTAGATCTACCCACAGGCTGAAGAGGTGGTGCAAGGATTGCCTCCCACAAGGCACCGGCGAAGTAGAAGAGTCAGACGGGGCAAGGCAGGGCAGGGGGTTCCTCCCCCTCTGCACGCAGACAGGGAGACAGGAATCCCACTCACGAAACTTCCTGCTGAAGTCCCTCACAGGCAGAAGAAAAACACCTCAATGTTGACCAAGCAACACAGGTGTTATAAAAATCCTTTACAAGGAACAACGTGCCTCCAACAAGTACCAGTTCACCGCCAGAGAAGCCGGAGAAAGCGCTGCATCATAAACCAGAAGAGCCGAATACACACTGCCGACTCTGCCGAGTTAAATGAATCCCGCCAAAGCCCAATACAGCCAGGGGAGGGGAGCCAGGCGAGAAAGGACACAAACAGGCGAAGAAGACTCGCAAACGACCAGTGACAAACATGATAAATGAAAAGAAACAAAACCTCACACAGTAGGTGCGGTACCAATACAAATACAAAAATATCCCGTGGTAGAGAAAAAGAAATCAAAATGAACTTTTCGTGACCAAAACAAACAAACATTTACTCTACTTAAAGGTCACGAAATTAATTACATGTAATTATTACATTGCGTAGACATATAGGTATATATGTATAGATATAGATTTTGCAGATTAAAGTACCCATTCCGCATGAAAGGCACAACATTCTCAATCCGGTAGAGGGTTAGCGCCGGCAGTGCACCTCGTGTGGTGCAATTTTGGCATTACTTAAGGTTCTTTGCAGCGTGCCTTCGGCCCTCTAGCTGCAACCCGTTTCGTTCCTTTTACTGTACCTCCTTTCGTATTCTCCTTCTTCCATCTTACTCTGCACCCTCTCCTAACAACTGAGTTATAGTGCAACTGCCAGGTTTCCACTCCTGTTACGCCTTTCAAACCCTTTACTGCCAATTTCCGTTTCAGCGCTGAATGACCTCATAGGTCCCAGTGCTGGGCTTTGGCCTAAATTCTATATTCAATTCAATTCAGTTCAATTCACAACATTCTCAATGTATGAGTCTTATTTTGAGTGCTTTCAAAACAATGAAAACGCAGAGTCTAGAAAATCACTGATACCTTAGTTTACGTCATACGTTTACTTTCAACTTTGTTTTAGTGGCGTGCTCATGTTCAGCTTCTTGTAAGTCGTGAATGATCATTAAGACCTCTATATTTACGAATGAGGTCTCTGTTTAAATAACGAAAAATAAATCAATTAATAACGAAAATTGGAAAGTATTAATAAATAACACTGCTAAAGAAAGTAGATTTAAGGTATAGTGCCTACATCATTTCAGTTTCAAACTTGATTGCCCTTCATGGTAATAATATTTTCTAAAAAAAAAAAAAATGGGGGGAAACAAAATTATGGTTAAGAGCGATAAAAAAGCATTTAAAAATGCAGTAACGAAGTTCATGTTACTGTGAGCTTAAATTTTGCTTATAACACATTATACCTATTAGGTGGTAATGGAGAACAATAGCCAGAATACATAACTTGTCCGGTAGGAGGTTTAGTACAAAGACCTAAGTTTAGCGGTGGTGGCCTAATGTGCCATTGCGTGAGAACGAAAGCCAGGCCATATGTTAATTTTGTGGGGTCGTGTTAATGTGAACAGCCGCCGGTTCTGCTGTTCTAGTGTAATTCCCGCCTCGTTGTGCGCATCAGGTTAATAATCATGGTGATACTGCAATGACACAAAAACAGGGCGAACATTAAACTTGTACTATCGCGCAAAGTATAATCACGAATCCTCTGTGAGTTAAAGGAATAATTCTCATAAATGCACACGCACGCACACACACACACACACACACATATATATATATATATATATATATATATATATATATATATATATATATATATATATATATATATATAATATATGTGTCTTTATATAGATTATATATATATATATATATATATATATATATATATATATATATATATATATATATATATATATATATACTAAAAGTTACGTATATCTTAGTTTAACCAGACCACTGAGCTGATTAACACCTCTCCTAGGGCTGGCCCGAAGGATTAGATTTATTTTACGTGGCTAAGAACCAACTGGTTGCCTAGCAACGGGACCTACAGCTTATTGTGGAATCCGACCCACATTATGACGAGAAATGAATTTCTATCACCAGAAATAAATTCCTCTAATTCTTCATTGGCCGCTCGGAGAGTCGAACGCTGGGCCAACAGCGTGCTAGCGGAGATTTCTTTAGTATTATGCAATACATTCTATCACTTTCTTCCTTATAATTAAATAAAAAATACAATATATATATATATATATATATATATATATATATATATATATATATATATATATATATATATATATATATATATATAAGTATTATGCAATACATTCTATCACTTTCTTCTTTATAATTAAAAAAAAAAGAAGCATACAATAAGCAAAAACCCCTTCTTAAATGGTAACGCAAAATATTATAACAACATGGGGACAACCATTTATGTAGAGACCCTGGCTGCTGCAGGAAATAAGACAGGATCCTACTCCCGAGAGGCGACCAAACGCTACTTTCCCGGGAGGAAATTGGTCCGTAAGACATGATTGTGATATAGACTCGGGAGAGCCAAGTGTCGCTCAAGACTCCCAGGATGTGTTTTGCCCCTCTGTTTATATCCCTCTTAAAACTTCTGCTCATTCCGAATAGAGCTATAACACTACAGGCAATGTTAAGTGAATTGTTTTTAAGGTGTAGTTGTATTTAGTAATAACTGTTCTTCTTGCTCAGGAAATTTTTGTTACAAATGAAATGACGGTTGAAAATTAAAAGATTACATCGGTACTTGTGTGGTGTAGAGTGTTTTACCTAGCGAAAATGAAATGTAATTACGTAAAAGCCACTAACAACACCAACGGAATAAAAGGAAATTCATAATGATTTCCTGTGGGGTATTCAAAATAACAATTCATTTGTTAATAGCCTGAGAAACATGAGAAGAGAATATGGGTTCTTTTAGTATCCAACGAAATGAGAGAAGTAAGACACTTAGTGCATCAGTTTGCTTTTTTTTTTTTTTAATTAAAACATTATTTAACCTAGGATAAAATTCTCGGTTCTTCCTGTTTACTTTGAAATGGAGCCTCTTCCGGAAAATCACTCTCTAAGGCCCTTCCCAGTTAAAGAAATTTTATAAGGGGAACTTTCCCGTCGGGGGTTAGTGCCGTCATTGCACCTCACGGGGTGCACTGTCAACATTACTAAAGGTTCTTTGCAGCGTCCCTTCGGCCCCTGGGTGCAACCCCTTTCATTCCATTTACCATACCTCCATTCATGTTATCTTTCTTCTACTTTGCTATCCACCCTCTCCTAACAATTATTTCAAAGACTACCTGCTCTCAATTTCCTTTCCATTGCTGAATGACCTCATAGGTTCCAGTGCTT
This sequence comes from Macrobrachium rosenbergii, assembly GCA_039081455.1. NCBI lineage: Eukaryota > Metazoa > Arthropoda > Malacostraca > Decapoda > Palaemonidae > Macrobrachium > Macrobrachium rosenbergii. The sequence goes on from JANJGK010004305.1 coordinate 39,849, forward strand.
GGTCTTTGGCCTAAACTCTATATTCCATTCCATTCCTATAAGGAGAACTTGTAGATGCATACGATTCAATAACCCTCTCAGCAATGAAGACAAAAGAAGATTTTATTCCCTCCCATAACATGATAAAAATTTAATCAGCCACGAAAAGTAGGTGATTTAAAGCACTTGGTAAAAAAAAAAACGTATTGCGTAAATCATTGCGTTGTCCTTGGCGAAGGATAAAGCTTATTAGCGATAGAAGAGAAGCTATAAATTGTTTCGTATGATGTTTGCATGTCCGTAAATGGGTTGAGACACAAGGAATGAAAAATTTCTTGTAAACAACTTCGGTTATAAAATATTGTCCACGGAAATATTTTGAATGCTGTTCACTCCAGAGAGAGAGAGAGAGAGAGAGAGAGAGAGAGAGAGAGAGAGAGAGAGAGAGAGAGAGAGAGAGAGAGAGAGAGAGAGAAGAAAGAGAGAGAGAAGAGGGAAGTTTGACGCATAAACGTAATTTCATACATTTATATTCACATTTGCATTATATAACAAGTTCACCGATGTGTTTAACGGGTTCCGGTCAACCACACAATGCAACGATCTCTTCACCAACAAATCATTTTCATGGTTCAAATGTTTTTGAAGGCTTGAAATAGGCAATGTTAATAACCTTGCATGATATAATTTTCTTTGTTATTTCGGATAAAATTTTTCTTATAATACTGTACTGACAAAGTTCTCTGCACTATTGAGAACTGGTTTGCCGAGCTGTGGGTAATATACTGTATACATAATTTCTGTGACTATTGAGCTGCTGGAACGGTCATTAACAAGCCATTCCACCTGTCCCAGGTATTCTCGTAAACCGATTCCCTTCCCTAATGCCATTATGCCTTGCAGGGGGAAAGGGAAACTAAATTTGCTTCGTGGTCAGAGATGATTTTTCTCAGATGAGGATATAGGATTCTTGCATTTTGCGCGATCTAACATTCTAGCCCATCATTACCTTCATACTAACTTATGGTCTTTGTAATAAAGTCATTAATATCAAGTTGAAGTCTAAAATTTGAAAGCATAGCTTGCTATATGGTTGATGATCATAGCTTATGTGTAATTAAAAAAGGGTAACTTTTTTTAATACAGTTTCTGGTGAAATTCCTTTTGCACATGAATACTAAAAGGTTTTCTTGTGCATACATATTTAAGTGCGTATGTCAACTTTCGTTTATGAATATTCAGACAGACGGCGAGCAACATGAGCATAGCACAATGTTAAGACTGTATTGATTGATATTTGTTAGTGATTCAGAAAATACTTTTCCATAATCCAGCTGTTTTCTTACGCTATTGGTAAAAGTTTTAAAGCAAGCTTAGTTTTTAGATGTACAATATAGAGCAGTGGTTCTTAATCTTTTTATTACCACGCCCCCTCTAAGAGTTGGTACTTCCCTCCAAGGCCCCCTTTCACCTATGAGTAAAATTCCCTCCTAGATTTAAAAGCAAATAAAAAAAGAGAAAGAGAAGGGGTGTTTTTATTCTTTTGGGAATGGATTAGTGAGATATTTGACACTGCTTCTTAGCTACTAGATTGTTGAATGTTAAGAGAATAATAAGTATAATCAGAGATTTTTTTCATTTTTCCCTGGGGCTCGCGTCCCCCAGGTTAAGGACCACTGATATAGAGGGAGGTAGAAAAGCAGTCAGTAAAACAAAAAAATGTTTAATTTGGAGAGATAACTCAAGTTCCCGGTTGTAAAAGACGGTAACAAGACAATCATCTTAGTCAATGAATCAAGCAACGACGTTCGAGATGTGATGAGCCAGAAAATGTTCTCCATCACCGTAAAAATTTTATGACGCTTTTAAGAATGTCTGTAACGAGCCAGGGACGACACAGGGCATCAGGAGGTCATAAAGCCGTTTATGAAAATGTATTTCTCCATCCTAAATTTGTGCCTATCTGGAAGGCTTAACTGCTTGCCGTTCTTTATGATATCAAATTACTAAATTACAGTTTCTGGTATATGAAATTGCCTTGTAAAAATTAAATTTCCAGAACTTAGAGTTACTAATAGAGGGTAGGTACACAATGCTGTCTTCTGTAGATGTCTGTCAGTCCGTCTTTCTGCCTGTAAGGGTACAGAGAGACCATGAACTTGGAAGGCTTTTTTTTACCTCGCCATCATCTATAAAATACTGACGTCTGTGACATATCAGATGGGATTTTACTCTCGTTAATTAACAAGGGAATGCGAGTGTTCAGTACAAGCAACTTGATAGAGATTAAAAATAACGAAATGCCTTGTGGTGGCCGGTAATAAAGTCACAGGAAAAAAAGTCACAATTTTGTCTAGGAGAAAAAGTCAGAGGACCACAGGAAAAAAGTCACATAAATTAATGGTGGCAATTAAAACAATTAAAGTAATAAAATATTTTTGATGTTTCCTAGATAGTTACCCCCAAAGGTTTCCGGGGGTCGTTATCTAGAACTAATATTTCTTGGGGGTCATTATCTTTATGATATTTACAGACTTTCTTTATGTTTTTACGGTCATCCCCAACCGGCTTGTACTCAACACTCCGCAAAGGTGGATACATACCAGGTTAAGGCCCCGAGCACACTAGCCACTCTGTGGCACCACAAGTGGCCGCGCAATTGTGGCTTTTTTATCGGTGACTTTTACCTGTGACTTTTTTCTGTGATTGTTCTACATGTGACCTTTTTTTTACCTGGGTTCTCCTTGTCACGAAGATTTTCGAGAGGAAACGGGACATGTCTGTTTTGAAAATGGGGCGAGATTTTGCATTATCAGATGTGATCACGAAGCTTGTTTGCTCTCTTGACACACATCTGAGTTTCTAATGAAAATGAATTCCATTTTTTGTTCAGAGAAAATTAACAGTTTTAATTGAACATGTAAATCATTGTTTCAGAAATTGGATGAATGAGTTGAACTGGCACGATTTGGTATTGGTGAATGATTATAATTTATGTAAAATAAGTAATTTCTTAGTTCTGTAATCCTAAAACATTATTATGTTATTTTCTAAGACTTTTCATAATTTGGGAACAACTGTGGATTGCCTCTCCCATAATCCTCGTTCAATTACCATCATCCCCTGTAGTGCACTTTAGGCACTTAAGGTTCTTTGCAGCATGCCTTCGGCCACTAGCTGCAACCCCTTTCGTTTCTTTTACTGTGCCTCCTTTCACATTCTCTTTCTCCCATTTTACTTTATACCCTCTCCTAACAACTGATTCATAGTGCAACTGCGAAATTTTTACTCCTGTTACCCCTTTAAAACCTTCTTACTGTCAATTTCCGTTTCAGCGCAGAATAACCGCATAGGTCCCAGTGCTTGGCCTTTGGCCTAAATTCTGTATCAGTTCAATTACCATCATCAGTTATTACCGTGCGTTGATTTTATTCAAATTCAATACAATCTATCAGTTAAACATAACAATTTTACATGTACACAACTGAATTATGGCTGAGGCAAAAAAGGCTGTCATTCTTTATAACAGCTCATTAAGTAATTAAGGAGGATTAAAATAACATCCTTTTGGCAAAATGCAATCGGTAGTACTGTGACAAATCTTCAAAAGCTCATTCAATAGATTCGTTGCTCAGATAACCAGACGTATTGTTGAAATAATAATTTTCGTTCGTATTAATTTAAATTCTTATGAAAGGAGCTTACTCAGAAAGAAGAAATATTTTTGGAAAAAAAAGTCTTACTTATGGAATACATGCTCATCTTACATGCTGTCAACAAAACCGGGGAGGGGGAAGGGGGGAGGGGGGGATGAGGAAACGTCAGTCAAAGAAATGAATGCAACCTTCTTTCCCATAACTCGGTTAGGTGGGCGTCATCATTTGATTTGCGAGGGAACTGAGCAAGACTGACACTCATTTAGAATGCGATTGAGGTCGAGATAGTAGGTAATAATTTTTTTTTTTTATTCGGAAGAGTTATACCGAGCAAAAAGCGTATTAGTTTCTGTTATGATCTTTTTGTAGCAGTAAATTGATTTATGGTTTTTAGACATCTTTTTAGTAGCGACTTATAATAATAATAATAATAATAATAATAATAATAATAATAATAATAATAATAATAATAATAATAATATTGGTAGGAGACCCTCTTTCAAACAGGTACTATTAAAAGAAATCACTGCATCAGCTGCATTGATCTTGTATAGAGTCATCTCTATTTTCCTTATAACAGTTTTCTCTCTGTTACTGCAACTGGCGAGTAACGCGCACTGTTATAAGGAAAATAGGGAAGACTCTATACAAATATGCAATCGGTGTGATTAGATCATTTGACATAATCGTTATTACTAAAAAGCTTCTTATATGTGGTCCTATTACGTCATTTCCTTAAACCTTGCGTACGATAACCCCTCCAACTGTGGTACTACCACCAATTACCTGCCATTAAAATCTTAAACATTTTACATAAATTCATGAAAATAAATCCAAATCCCTCGATTAGGTGGAATATGACTTATGTTTTCTGTTCACAAATGAACTCGTTAAGCAAAATAAAAGGCTAAATAACTTTGGCAAAGAAAATGTATCCTTTTTTCATTTCAGTCATTCACGTCACAAGCAAAGCAATTTTCCTGAAGTGCTTCATTTGCAGAGCTTATTCACAAGAGTAAAAATGTCCTAGAGAGAGAGAGAGAGAGAGAGAGAGAGACAGAGAGAGAGAGGAACCTTCAAGCAGGAAATTTGTTTCCAGAGAAAATACAATCGAATTTGTCCTCCCATTCCAAAACTGAAAGTTTATTGGAGTCAGAACCTGACCTCATTGCCTCGACTCCCCTGAAAACAAAGAATCTGAGCAGCGAAAGAGACGACAGGATATTCACACTTCCTCAGCCTCCCTTTCCTAGGCTTGTTCAACCCTTTCTGTCCCCGTTTTGTTCTGGTCCTATTCCTTTCTTTCTTTTTCTGTCATCAGTCTTCTGGACGTCCTGTGTATCAGTTTTTTTTTTTTTTTTTTTTTTTTAACCGTATCCCCTACCTGAATCCAGGTAAAAAAGTCACAGGAAAAAGTCACGGAAAAAGTAACAGGAAAAAAGTCTCAGGAAAAAAGTCACAATAATCTTTCCTAGACGGTGACCCCCAAGGGTTTTAACCCAGTATGTATCCACCTTTGCGACGTGTCTAGTACAAGCCCGTAGGGGATTTCCGTATAAGCATAAACAAAAGACTAAATATCTTAAAGATAATGGCCCCCATAGAGATATTGTGAATTTTTACCCCTGTGACTTTATTGCCGGCCTCCATAGATGAATGTGACTCTTTTCCTGTGACTTTTTTCCTAGCCAAAATTGTAACTCTTTCCTGTGACTTTTTTTCCTGTGATTTTAGTACACGCCACCCCCTACCTTAGTCTTCACATAATTTAACCATATCAAAAAGTCTAGCCCATTTTGCCATTAAAATCTGAGCTAACGTCTTTGTACTTTGACATCCTGCTATTTTATGAATTTCCAGGCTTCATGGTTGCACTATAAACAACCGTTTCCTGAAAGACTTCCCTATATATTTCCATCGGCATCCTTACTCGCCTCCATAAACTAAGAGTTTATTCAAGGATCCATTCAAATACTCCAGCTTTCTTTTAATAGTTTTATTTTTCTGTAAAAGAAAACTATTGTTCCGGCTTTGTCTGTCCGTCCGCACTTTTTCTGTACGCCCTCAGATCTTAAAACTGCTGAGGCTAGAGGGCTGGAAATTGGTATGTTGATCATCCACCCTCCAATCATCAGACATACCAAATTGCAGCCCTCTAGCCTCACCAGTTTTTATTTTATTTAAGGTTAAAGTTAGTCATGATCGTGCGTCTGGCAACGCTATAGGTGCCAGCAACACAGGCCCGTGGTTAAAATTTCATGGGCCGCGGCTCATACAGCATTATGCCGAGACCACCTAAAGGCAGATCTGTTTTCGGTGGCCTTAATTGTAAGCTGTAGCGGCTGTGCAGAAAACTCGATTGCGCCGAAGAAACTTCGGCGCTTTTTTTATTACTTGTTTATTCTAAATTAATCTGTAATTCTGTATAGTATCGGTGACATTTATTCTCAACACTTCCAAGCTTCAGCGAACCATGCTGAAATTTATTATTTCAGATCCCTGATGAACGTTCCTATTTGAAGGCATGCGAGCACGTGTGCTCACACATTCATGTATGAATATTCCAAACACGTGCATGTACGTAAGAGTACACATAATGTAGAAATAATTTTACTCTGTCACATGTGAGGCCTGTGATTAAAGTCAATATCCGTCGGTGGTGGGTCCCTAACTGTATTCAATTTCGTTGCCTTTGCGTCCCGCCTGTCTAAAAATAGTAAACCTGATTACTCTTGTATGAAACACGATCCGTTGTTGATTTTGTACGTAGGCGCCTTTCTGTTATATTTTCCACAAAGTAAATACAGGATAAACCGAGTTTTCTGCATATTTAATAAACGATGCTCTTGTTTTTTATTAGTTTTCTGTAAAAGAAGACTATTGTGCGCGCTTTGTCTGTCCGTCCGCACTTTATTCTGTCCGCACTTTTTGCTGTCCGTCCTCAGATCTTAAAAACGACCGAGGCTAGAGGGCTGCAAACTGGTATTTTGATCATCCACCCTCAAATCATCAAACTTACCAAATTGCAGCCCTCCAGCCTCAGTAGTTTTTATTTTATTTAAGGTTAAAGTTAGCCATAATCGTGCTTCTGACAACGATATAGGCTAGGCCACCGCTGGGCCGTGGTTAAAGTTTCTATGGCCGCGGCTCATACAGCATTATACCGAGATCACCGAAAGATAGATCCATTTTCGGTAGCCTTGATTATATGCTGTAGCGGCTGTACAGAAAACTCGATTGCGCTTAGAAACTTCGGCGCATTTTTTTATTGTTTTTGTTTTATTTCTTTGTGTGACAATTTTTATGCATTAATTTTGACTCGATCTCTGCGGTAGCATTGAAAGAAGAGGACACAGTCTTCCTGATATTAGAGGAGGGGCGATGTCCTAATCCGAAATGCTGAATCCTATAATTCTCATTGTTTTGCTGTTGGCAATCTCTGGACACTTGAAGATGGGTGTGGTGTCGTTACTAGTTGGTTAGAATGAGATATTTTAGGTGTAAACTAGCAGTAATAGTTAATTACGTAGCACAAACCTTTACAATTTGCAGAAATGCTTTGTACCTATTGATAGTGAAGTAGTCCTGTTCAGGCCCCTCTCAGAATTTATACATAAAGTGATATTGGATATAAACATTATGGAACCATTTCACTTCTGTTATATTAGAGTAATAGATTTTAAAAATAACAGGTAACGAGAGAGAGAGAGAGAGAGAGAGAGAGAGAGAGAGAGAGAGAGAGAGAGAGAGAGAGATTAGCATCCGCATAGCATGAATAAATTTCTAGCATACTCTCCCGTTGTCCATAGACTTATTCCAAGGCAAGACAGATGAGAGCTCTCTAAAAGTTATTCGTGGTCACCCTCCCCTTTCCTTCGTTTTAGTTCATCAACTCCCCTCATATTGACACCAGTTTCACCGTTTTATTTGTTCCGTTTCTGCAACTACATCAAAGAACTCTTCATTATGAAACCCCGACATGTACCTATTTTTGTTTCGATTCAGTTCTTTAAAAATAATTTTTTTTTTTGAACTTCATTATTGGAGATATTGAAAAACGCTCGCGGATTTTCTTTTGTAATTCTACACAGTTTCTCGTAATAACACCAAGAACTTGCGTATTAGTGATATCTTTCGAATCTCTGATGCGTACGGAATGCCTTTGCACTGTCTCATGAAAAAGGTTATATTAATTTTAGATATCCTCACAATTGCTTCCACACAACCGTCCTTGTCTAAGCAAAAGGAAAATTGCAAAGCCTAAGTTATACGTATAAAGGTGTACACACACACACACACACACACACACACATACTTGATCTACGAGAGATAGCATCTTCGCTCGTGTTAAGATGATGAAAGAAATATCAGCTACCTATTGGGAACGAGATGTGTTAAAGCTTCTCTTCGGTTCCGATCAATAATGAATGTGAGGTGAAAGGTGGGACGGAATTATGTACCTGGAAATAGAATATACACTCGGACATACAGAGCCCTGGAATTCAGGGGGAAAATGACAGGAAGATAAATGTTTCCTTGCGTTGCCAATGTGTTTTTCTTGTTTAGTTAATGATGTGTCTTGTCTTTTTCATTTTTATTTTCATACGTGATGCTATTTACTTTCACCTTTTTAAAGACATTAGATAAATGTGTCTCTTGCATTCCAACATTTGGTCTTCAACGAAATTCATAGATGTTATCTTGATGGAATACTGCTTCTTTTATCCTGAGAATCTTCGCAAAGCTACTAGAGTTCACTATTTAAGGAGAGAGAGAGAAAAAAAAGGGATAATCACTAAAGAAAAAAAAAAACTTCGAAACGTAGGACCTTAAACCCCGTGGTAAATTATGAGACCCTTAAACTAATTATCAAAAGTTAAAAGTAATTTTCTATTATGCTTGGCACAAAAGCCTAACCGTGTCAAAGTTTGGTGAGTTTGATAATATTTTAGAACAGTAGATTATATAATTAACAGGTGATATTTTACGGTTAGCCTCCTTGTCTGGATAGGATATTTTTCCTCTCTCTCTCTCTCTCTCTCTCTCTCTCTCTCTGTGCTCCTAGACACAAGTGAGCACACGATGTCTCCTTGGTTGGACTAGTAAGTCTTTGAGATATCTCAAACCTTGTAACTCCTTGTAGCTAATTAAAATGTCGTAACCATCACGTTCACGGAAGCCCTAAATCAGTGGATAGACAATACCCGGGCCGGAAATTCCTGAGATGTATGCTAGTATTGCACCAGCCCCGGTCTTTTTGCCATGCCCCTAGGTTAGGTTAGATTAGGTTAGATTTGTTTAGATTGATCAGCAGTAATTTGGGTGTGGGAAACATACTGAGATTGTTTTCAAGAAAATTCTATTGTTAGTTTTTAAGATATGGCGTCCTGCTTTTTTCAAAGGTCTCGGTATTCTGGAAAATGCACCAGGGCCATTTATTATTTTTCTTGTGTAGTCTGTTTTTAATTTCACTTATTTTTTGTGTAGTCTATTTTTAGTTCCACTTATTTTTTTGTGTAGTCTATTTTGAATTTCACTCCGCCAACTGGTGAACGGAGATTTGGAGGTCAGAATATTTCGAAGAAATTCCCATCATCGTTACCGTTTTTATCAGAATTTTTGATTGCATGAGAACTTGGCGTTGACCCATGAATGACCAGTCTCAAGCTTCCATAAAATGTTATGTCTCGAAGTTTTGCGCTTTTATCTTTCATATGAGAACTTGCAAACTTTATCGGTTTTATAGTTATTAGACCATAAGGTTATATTTGATAGATGAAGCCCTGATTATCAGTGCAGTCGATCAAACATGCAGCTACCTATCTATCTATCTATCTGTCTATCTATTTATCTATATATAATATATATATATATATATATATATATATATATATATATATATATATATATATATATATATATATATATATATATATATATATATTATATAGATAGATAGATAGATAGACAGACAGATAAACCTTATCATTACGACCAGTCATATTTGCTTTTACTAAACTGTTTACTGCCTGGACGAGTGCACTGAAGACAGCAGTAAGAGGCTTCCATAAAACCAAACGGGAACGCTATTCTGGAAGCAGCAAGGCTGGTAGTAAAAGGATCCACACAAAATGATCGCCTTCGCCGAATCCAGTAAAGTCGTTCCAGAAGAGATGGTGCGGGAAAATATTTTCCATTTCCATAAAATTCTCGAAGGGCACTTTCCTCACAGGTTCAAAGAGAGGGTCCTGAGACAGTGATCAACCAGCGAAAAATTTATCCGTTGCTTCAAAACACATTTTCTTTTCCATGTCTAATGCTTATAAAGACATGACAATAATACATTTGTTTTTTGCAGATTCAGCAAACCAACGGCATGCAAATATACTTATACTTAAATGTAAAAGAAAGTTAATTTTCAAATGAAAGTATATTAGGTTAAGTTTGTTTATGCCCTTAGATACCCGGGTGGCAAATTCCTGAGAAGTATGCTAGTATTGCACCAGCCCCGGTTTTTTTGACATGCCCCTAGGTTAGGTTAGACTAGGTAGGTAGATGATTCTTTAGTAATTTGGGTGTGGGAAACATAATGAGATTATTTTCAAGATTCTATGGTTAGTTTTTAAGATATAGCGTCCCGATTTTTCAGGGAAAGGTCCCGGTACTCGGTTACATCTCGGGAAAATGCATCCGGGTGTGGTTTGATGAGAATCGCCCTTTTTTTAGTAAGAAATATTTGAATCTGACATGATTCATATATTTATTTCATATAAATAAATGACAGTGACATGACTCTGACCCCTTTTTCCGCGTACTTACATGAATCTAATGATAAGCTCTTGCCCCAATATATATATATATATATATATATATATATATATATATATATATATATATATATATATATATATATATATATATATATATATATATATATCTAAAGCAAGCTTTCATATCATTGTTGATTTAGATTGCTTTACCTTTTGAAAAATAACTTTTATTTAGGCAATATTCTCAATTTTCTGATTAGTTAAAGAATAAGTCAAAGAGTTTTTTACTACCTGTTTCAAATCTAATATTTATACTATTTTCACTCACTGTACAACAAAACTTTTTATAGATTATCTTTTACATTCATGAACTCTTTCTCTGTCCTTCTGCCTCTCTCTCTCTCTCTCTCTCTCTCTCTCTCTCTCTCTCTCTCTCTCTCTCTCTCTCTCTCTCTCTCTCTCTCTCTCTAATATATTGACAGATGGGACTTTATCCTCGGCCCGGTGGTGGCCTATCCTATAGCGTTGCCAAAGGCGTGATTACGGTTCACTTTAACCTTATGTAAAATAAAAACTACTGAGGCAATAGGGCTGTAATTTGGTATGTTTGATGATTGGAGGGTGGATAGTCAATATACCAATTTGTAGCCCTTTAGCCTCAGTAGTTTTTAAGATCTGAGTGCGGACAGAAAAAGTGCGGACAGATTACAGTGCAGAAGGACATGCAGAGCCGACACATTAGTTTTCATTTACAGAAAACTAAAAGCAAAGCTGTAGTCAGGGGAAAAACTGAATGGCAATGATGCTGGTTGAGAGAGAGGTAAAGTTGTTGTGTTGGTGGAAAGTGCAAGGTCTTGGTGTTTGTGGACTGTATGGGAATGTTTGCGTTGGCGAAGAGAAAGGGAATATAGTACAACAAGGGAAGTAAAAAGGGTGGCGAGGAGGACTCTGGATGAAAGGATAGAAGGTTTCTGTTTGAGGTGACTGACTGATGGCTTTCTTTAAGAAATGAACCAGGTCTGCCGCGTAAAAACAGATGAGTCTTCCCCTAACTCTATTTATTGATGGTACGCATTTTTCCTCTTCGTGAAAAATTAGAGAGAGAGAGAGAACGTTTATTTATGTTTGTGTGTATGCACGTACGTATTTAAATTATAAAGAGCTTACATCTTTGCAAATATCTAAATCCTATAATTTCTTTATTTGTTATAAGATTTATTCTTTTAACATAACTTTGTCAGCTTGATCCCTAATCAACGAAATAGTCCTATAAAAGAGATAACACGTACATGCTTAAAGTCTTTATGATTTACGATAGTCTAATTTCTTATTTCTTTCCCTTTAAAGCGATTTTGCAGTCGAGTTAATTCTTATTTGTAATATTTTTATTTCACATTTATTGCACAACTTGTATTCAGTGTTCATTTAATAGTTCATTACACCATATTCTTAGTTTTCATAATATAACTGTATTTTGTTATGGGCCACCTTATTGAAGTGAACGCTGATCCTATAAAAAAAGGAAAACTGTAGTTGGATTGAATATATAGAATTTAGCCCAAAGGCCAAGCACTGGGACCTATGAGGTTATTTAGCGCTGAACGGAAACTGACAGTAAAAGATTTGAAAAGTGTACCAGGAGGAAAACTATGAATCAGTAGTTAGGAGGGGGTGCAGAGTAAGATGGAAGAAAGAGAATATGAAAGGAGGTACAGTAAAATGAACGAAAGGGGTTGCAGCTAGGGGCCGAAGGCACGCTGGAAAGAACCTTAAGTAATGCATACAGAGCACCGCATGAGGTGCACTGACAGCACCAACTCCCTACGGCGATAAAACTAGTTGTTTCGATTGGTAACATGTATTAGCTAATTACCCTTGAATTTCTGCCATTGACAATTGATGATAAAAAATAGAGCCTCCTGCGTGAGACTAGCGAAACACGCATTGTTAAGGAGGCATGTGAACATGACGTCAAGTTCGTATGGAAACTTTGGAAGTTGGACTGAGTCTCATTCGCTGCTCAAAGGGAAACTTGGCCAAATATCGAACCAGTCAGAGTTCAGGAACAATGCCCGCCACAGTCCAAAACAAGGGCGTCCGCAGACCACCAGCCTCTGACTAGGCAAGGAACCCAAACTACTAATTCCTTTTCTCTCCAGAAATGACACCCCGTACGGGGGTAGAGCCGCCAATGCAACCCACGCGGTGCACTGTAGACATTACTTAAGGTTCTTTGCAGCGTCCCTACGGCCCATAGCTGCAACCCCTATCATTCCTTTTACTGTCACTCCATTCATATTCTCTTTCTCCCATCTTACTTTCCACCCTCTCCTAACAATTGTTTCACAGTGCAGCTGGGAGGTTTTCCTCCTGTTACACCTTTCAAAACTTTTTCCTCTCAATTCCCCCTTCAGCGCTGAATGACCTCATAGGTCCTACCGCTTAGGCTTTGGCCGAAATTTTATGCTCCATTTCCAAAAATGACATTCCTATCTTCCCAATATCTAATAATTCCTTTATTAATTTTTTTCATGAAATTTCCTTCATAATTAATCACGCAGTCCCGCTAAAAAAACACGCAAACTTACAGAGCCAAAACATAATTCAAATGGCAAAGGTGATCAAATAGCGGAATGGCGATTTAACAGGAAAATGACTTAACTGATCGTTGTTTATTTAAGATCCTGTTTGCTTGGGTATTTTTCGTAGCCCTGATGGCCTCTCAACATCACGGTTTCCTAACACTTCTTATTTACGCTCACCGATATAGTTTTTGATCCTTAGAGAATATTAATGAAGAAGTTTCCGATTTAGTGGTGTTATTCCAGTTCAGTTTTATGCACATACACGCACAGAGTCCACCTTTATGCATACACACATACATACATACATACATACGTGTATATATATATATATATATATATATATATATATATATATATATATATATATATATATATATATATATATATATATATATGTGTGTGTGTGTGTGTGTGTGTGTGTGTGTGTGTGTGTGTGTGATTGTGTGTGCATAAAAGTGGACTATGTGCGTGTGTGTGTGTATGTATCCTTAATAAGAATCAAATACTTTAAACGGAAAAATGTATCTTTGCTTCGGAGGCAAAAATAAATATGATTATGCCTGAAATAATTTTTTGTCATCTTTTGGACACAACAAGGTATCAAGTGCCACTTTCAGCTGCTATCAATGAATTACTAGCCCACTGTGCAGTTGTAAATGCAGCCATTAACATAATCAACTACTAATGGCATCAAAATTAATTGCTTTTCCAGTTAACTCCGTGTAACTTGTAAACTTTAGACCGATTTATTCGTTAAATCTTTGCAGTTATGTCTAATACAGTGATCATTTTAATTTATTAAACAATAAGTGGCACTTAACGAGATAACGTCAGAAATTCATTATAGGCTTAGAGTAAATCAATACATATTTACAATAAGCTGTTATGTTGCATAAAATACTCAGCATTATTCCCAGCAACAATATCTTCAGCAAACTGAATAGTCATTAACTCTCAAAACATCAGTGATAGAGCTGAAGTTATGATAAACTGGTTTGCTTGATAAACTATGCAATATATTTTTCGTCAAATTACTGAATATATTGTTATAATCTATGACTGTTTCCCGGAAGCAGCAGCATTTTAGAGAGCACAGTCTTGCCATCTTTAAGGCTGTTTCCAGGAAGGAAATTTTCCTTCATGGAAAGAGGCCGAAGAAAATGCATTGCCTGTCGATAAACCAAGCCTGCCTTTTTCTGGTGGTGAAGAGACCTTGATGAATGTGGTCGTTATTTTAGGCTTCAAGTTTATGTTTAACCCATGCCGGAATCTCGGTATATTTACGTCTTGTCCGCTAAGGCACAGCGGATGCTAAGCATTCGTCCAATATAGCAAAACTTTTAATAAGCGCTAAGTAAGCAATGTTATCCGAAATTTAAACCTAAAGCGTTATTCATAAAGGGACATGAGCATTTCGTTAAAGCATACACATACACACATACACACACACACACACACACACACACACACACATATATATATATATATATATATATATATATATATATATATATATATATATTGTTATGGGCCCACGCCCATCAAACATACACAAGTCTCTTAAAATACAAATAAAGTCACTAACGACCAAGTCCACAATAGGTGGAATGGCCGCAACAGAGTGTACAGAGATGGAATCAAGGAGGATAAGTAAAAGCTGAAAATAAAACCTTAATATTTAATACAAACTTTTTAGAAAGAAATGACCACTGAGCCTCTTACAAAATACATTAAATGAACACAAAAATCAACCACACACTGAAAACATCGAATAACAAACACTCTTACACCAAATTAAGATAGGCTATACAATTACACTTTAAAGAGAGGGCCCTGAAAGTAATAGGATGTCGAAAAGACAGAATAACCTAACTTAATACAGACTAAATGTTTATAAAAAAAAAACTGCTTCCCTTAAGTGAGCTGTAAACAGTAGAAGAGGCAAACGCAGCCTTCAAATCACGGGTCGAGGGGCATAATATATATACTCGAGACCTTACCAAACGTAAGAGAGGTCCCCTAGGCAGTATTACTGAACCAAGGGCGTAGACAGAAGATAGAATCACTTTAACGTCGCAAGACGATCAACGGACACGGCCGTCCGACAGGCAATCACACCTTACCAGTTGGCAGAGAGGTCCCCTTGGCAGTGTTACTGGACCAAGGGCGTAGACTGAAGAATAAATCAATCTCCCAAAGCAGCAGCAACTGATGAAAGGCAGGTATCGTAATCCAGAGATAGTTCAAAATCAATCAAGAATAAGGCAGGCCCACACAATGCTAAAAGGTCCAGAAAACAACTCCCTCAGTCCTCGAGAAACAGCGCCGAATACAGCTCCGGACGAGAAGCCAAAACCAAACGTGAAAATAAAACAAGCTC
Organism: Macrobrachium rosenbergii; assembly: GCA_039081455.1. NCBI lineage: Eukaryota > Metazoa > Arthropoda > Malacostraca > Decapoda > Palaemonidae > Macrobrachium > Macrobrachium rosenbergii. The sequence goes on from JANJGK010004305.1 coordinate 55,219, forward strand.
ATTGTAATTAAAACTAAACAACAAGTCAGAAATGTCGGGGAGGAGGAAACAGGGTCATTACGTTCCAAAAGAATAATTACTGCCAAAGTGGCTTATTCAAAACAAATTAATTTACGTTAAATTAAACACATACTGACACCTCCTCACCCAACAAAAAAAAATTTTCCACAAGAAAATTTTTCTACAAAGTACTTAACTCAAAATTCAAAGAAATATATAAAAATGCTAATATCAAAAACAAACATAGCAATTCAATCTAAATGAAATAAAACAGGGACAATAAGAAAAAATTCAAGTTCAATGACAAAACTCAAAAATTGATTGAAAATACTATATCACATTGCCGGCCAAAAATAGATTAGAGATAGTGGCAAAAAATTTTGTACCACTTTCAATACAGTCAATAGATATCAAATCTTAACCTTAATATTATGACTTAAAACTAATACAAGTAAATAATTTATAGTGACCACGCCAAAAATAACATCAGTATCAACATATGAAGAAATATGGTAATATCCCCATGAACTCACAAGTGGAGCGGTGGGCACAGGTCAGCAGAACAGCAATATTAACAAGACTAACCTATTATTAGACTAAACCTAGCTAACCAACAACCAAAACTATAGATCGACCACAATGGGGCTAGTGTTACCGCAACCAAGGTCACCACTCATACACCAGCCTGTAGCGCCTAAAAAACGGCCGTGCTACAGACCCGTGAGCCCGTGACCTGGCTAAATTATTCTGAAAACACAAATATCAGTCAAACAAAAATAAGGACCAAAACCTTAATAAATTAACCTTAACTTAGTCTAGGTCACCACTCATACACCAGCCTGTAGCGCCTAAAAAACGGCTGTGTAGTGCTACAGACCCGTGAGCCCGTGACCTAACTAAGCTTTGTAAAGAAAGAATTAATGTGGACCATTGGCACAAATAAAGAACAGGGACATAACAGTATATGATTAATGATTCATAAAAACTAACCATCAATCACCAAAAATAAGAAAAAAACGTAACACACCGTTCACATATCCATGATTTTACGACACACTCAATATTGTGGCCCTTCACAACACCTTCCAATAATGCCTCTTTTCACTCCAGAGAGCGTCTTTACTCAACACTATTTGTTTTTGCAACTCACTGAGTTTCAAAGAGCGTCTTTTCACTTCACTTCACTCAGTTTTAGTGCCTCTACACTTCAGAGAGCGTCCTCACACTAAACGGGTTTGGGCCTTAAATACACACATCATTAATGGACATATACGAGACAATGGTAACACCTTAAAATTAACCTGGACATACACAAGACAATGGTAACACCTTAAAATTAACCTGGACATACACAAGACAATGGTAACACCTTAAAATTAACCTGGACATACACAAGACAATGGTAACACCTTAAAATTAGCCTCCACCAATAACACATACTAAAATAAACAGAAATCAAAAGTACCCTTAACCACTCTTAATCAAAGACGACACCGAAGAAAAACCTGCAAATCACGATATTTAACATCTTAATCTTAAGTACTTAATCCTAAATTATTTCATAAACAAAAACACCTGACACAACATTATTACAACACACCTGGAAACCTGTACATTCAATAAATTTATAGGATTAATCAAATCAATCAATATAAGTATATACAAAACAACTTTACGAAGAACAAAAAGGTTTTTCTCAAATCAACCTATCGATCAGTCACTGATGCGTGATAGTGCATCAGCGACAACATTACTTTTGCCTGGAATGTGTGAAAAGCTAAAATTCCATTCCTGGAGCAGGAGGCTCCAACGCATCAACCGTTGATTTTTATTCCTAAACCTGTTCAAGAAAACCAACGGATTATGATCCGTTAATATTTTAATCGGAGTCCCTGTAGAGGATAAATATACCTGAAAATGATTAACAGCTAAAATTAATCCCAAAGTCTCTTTCTCTACAGTCGAGTATTTCCGTTGTGCCGGGGATAACTTTTTGGAGAAATAGGCAACAGGATGAGATACTCCATGAGCATCTTCCTGCAACAAAACTGCTCCAACCCCAACATCACTCGCATCAGTAGCAAGCGAAAAAGGAACGTCAAAATCAGGAGCTTTCAAAATAGGGAAATTCATTAGGACCTGCTTTAACTTTTCAAAGGCATTTTGGGCATCATTAGTCCATACAAAAGTCACATTCTTACGTAATAAATTAGTCAGGGGCTCAGCGATATCAGAAAAATTCTTAACAAATCTACGGTAATACCCTACTAAACCAAGGAACTTTCTGACATCCCTGCGACACTTCGGTATTTCAATATGTCTAATAGAGTCTACGTTTGCCTGTTTCGGAGCCACTTTCCCAAATCCTACTTCGTGACCCAAATATACAACCTTTGCTTTGGCAAACTCACTCTTTTTTAGGTTTATAACCAAACCAGCTTTCCTAAGTACCTGAAATAAAGCCTTAATACGTTTAAGATGGGTGTCCCAGTCATCACTATAAATTACAATATCATCAATATAAACAACACACCCCTCTAAACCTTGGACCAAAGTATTCATTAACCTTTGAAAGGTTGCAGCGGCATTCTTCATCCCAAAAGGCATTACTTTACATTGGTAGAGTCCGCGCTGCGTTACAAACGCTGACAAATCCCGTGCCCGTTTGGACAGCGGAACTTGCCAATACCCCTTTAACAAATCAAATTTAGTTATATATTTTGAATTCCCTATCCTGTCAATACAGTCCTCTATCCTGGGTAAAGGATAACTATCAGGCTTTGTGACCTCGTTGACTTTGCGGTAATCAAAACAAAGCCTGAATTGACCATCCTGTTTCTTTACCAAAACAACAGGTGAAGACCACGGACTGTTGCTGGGTTCGATCAGCCCGTGTCGTAACATATAATCAACCTCTTTATCCACAACATCATTTTTAAATGGATTTAACCTGTAAGGGGATTGTTTTACCGGAGTTGCGTTACCCACATCCACATCGTGTTCAAGGACAGTGGTCTGTCCTGGAACATCCGAAAATAAATCCTTATAACTAAAAACTAACTTTTTCAAAGATCCCTGTTCTACTAAATTCAAATGTGAAACCATTTCTGAAAAATTTTCTAAAGAATGTTCATTATCATTAGGCCATTCGGCACCATCAAAACAATCATCATCAAAATTACTCACGTCCGGAAAAGAAAAAGAATTAATACCGTTACACTTTGTAGTATCACCAACTAATGCCACGGGAATAACTTTGTCACGACCTTTATAAGCCTTTAACATATTTATGTGACATAACTGGTAGGGTCTCCTCCTTTCAGGAGTTTCAACTAAATAATTAACATCACTTACTTTCTTTAAAATTTTCCACGGTCCTGAAAATGAAGCTTTTAAAGGGTTTCCTGGAATGGGAAGCAATACCAAAACATTATCACCCACTACAAAATTACGCTCCTTAGTCTTTCGGTCAAAAAAGTATTTCATTTTCTTTTGGCTACACAATAAATTTTCACCAGCAAACTTCCAAGCCTTCGTTAATTTATCACCCAAATTACTAACATAATCTAATAAATTCATATCAGGGGCGTCCCCCTCCCAAGATTCACGAACCACATCCAATGGACCACGCACACAATGACCAAAAATAAGGCTGAAAGGTGAAAATCCTAAAGACTGACTCGGCACTGACCGAAATACAAATAATAAATAAGGTAGTTCCTTATCCCATTCAGAACCATTAACCAAACAATACTTTTTTATCATAGACTTCATGGTTTGATGAAATCGTTCCAAAACACCTTGACTTTCAGGATGGTACGGAGAAGAAGTCACATGATTAATTTTTAATTCAGCCATCTTCTCCCTAAATAATTTACTCAGAAAATTAGACCCACAATCGGACTGAATTACTTTGGGCATTCCGAACCTGGTGAAAAATTCAATTAATACTTCAACAATTTTAACAGATTTTACATTTCGTAGTGGTATTGCCTCAGGATATCGAGACATCCTATCCATAATTGTTAAAATATACTGATTGCCACTACGAGTTTTCGGCAGAGGACCAACCACGTCAATAATTACCTCTCTGAACGGTTCAGAAACAACAGGAATAGGATGTAATGGTGCCTTTGGAATTGGTTGATTAGGCTTCCCGACCTTTTGACATGCATCACAACTATTTACAAATTTTTTAACATCATCTTTCATCTTAGGCCAAAAATAATTTTCACACAATTTACGAGTGGTTTTAAAAACGCCAAAATGACCAGCCAAACCATTTTCATGAGCCAATGTCATTAACTCCTTTCGATAAACAAAAGGAACCACAATCTGTTTAACAATTTCACAACCTGTATTAATGGCATCAAAAGGTCTACTTATTCTATACAGAATATTATTAATTATCTTAAATCGAGGGACAGTCAAATCAGTAATTTCGCCAGACTCAACTGGCAGGTCTTTAAAATCTGCTTTCTGAGCTGTAATAAGTTCCTTAGTAGTCCAATTAAGTTTATTATCCAACACACCACTATCTATAACTAAGCTATCACTACGATCTAAACTACTCAAATCAACATCAACTACCGACTCGGCCGAGTCAACACTACTAGCCTTCGATCGAGTGACTACAGATATTTCATTACCGGAACTTAATACAATAGGGAAAGTTTTATTTATTAGGGCGACATCATTCCCTAACACCAAATCCACATCTTTAATAGGAAATTTATCAATAATGGCCAGTTTTAAATAACCTGAAAAAGACGGGCATGATAAATAAAAACTCTCAACCGGGTAAGACCTGACCGTATCTGGAAAACCACTTAACAAAACATATTCCTTATTTGAACATTCCCAATCAATAGGTAAGGATTCTCTGAGAATTAAAGACTGAGCAGCCCCAGTGTCACGCAAAATTTTAACCTTTCTTTGCTCAGTCGAATTCCCAGAGCGAACAAAACCATCAGACAAAAATTTCTGAAAAGGAGCCAGTGACTTATTGCCTAGTCACTGATTATTAGAGTTCTCAGCCACTGACTCGTTCTCATTCCTACGAATGGCCATTACCGGACGTCTTTCGGTCCTTTGTGACCTTTTAAATGCATAACACATGCTCTTGACGTGTCCCTTCTTATGACAGAAGAAACAAGTCAAAGTTTTCAACTTCTCCGGGTTATCTGTGGTCTGCCTATTATAGCTGTTAACAGGAGTAGTACGAGAACCATAATTAACATTAGGCCTATTATACCTGTTCTGATTACTACTCCTGTTAACTCTCACCCAACCAGATTTCTCATTTCTGGGTACTTCCCCTATCACATTTTTATGAGAGAGGAGGTACTCATCACTTGCAATTGCCACCTCCTGTAAAGTTTCTAATTTTAACTCTTCGAGGTGTACCTTCACCTCATTAGGCACGGACCTTTTAAACTCCTCAACCAAAATCAATTCTTTTAATTTCTCAAAGTCTGTCACCTCCTTAGACTTTAACCAGTCGCCAGCAAATTGCTCTTTAGCCCTGGCGAACTCTACAAAAGTCTGCCCTCTTTCCTTCTGTAAATTACGGAAGCGTTGTCGGTAAGCTTCCGGTACCAACTCGTAAGCCTTCAAAACTATGGCCTTTACAGAATCATAATCTGAAGACAGATCTTCGTCCAAGGTAACGTAAACTTTCTGGGCCTTACCTAACAATTTACTCTGAATAAGAGTGGTCCAATACTCTTTTGGCCATTCCAACCTTGAAGCTATTCTCTCAAAAGAAACAAAAAGCTCTGCCACGTTAACTTCCTGAAAATTTGGGACTAACTTTAGAGCTTCAGTTAGATTAATACAAGGCATTGCAGACACATTATGTTGGGAAGAAGAAGAACCCCTATTACTCAATGCTTGCATAGCAAGTTCGTGCTGCCTCTCTCTCTCTCTCTCCTCAGCCTTCAACCTTTGGAGATCTATTTCCATTCTTTTCAACTGAATCTGCCTATCTAAAATTTCTACTGACACCGCTTCCTCCACCTGCCTAGTCTCTGGTTTACCGTCTGCCTTCATCACCTTAACCTTTTCATAAACATTAAGCAGCAACAAGCCCTTCCTAACAGACCCAGGATTTTCAATTTCAACAAATTCTGCTACACTCTCTAAATCAGGCTTATTCAATTCTGCCAACCTGTCCTGCCACCCCTCTCCACTCAAGAGCTCCGGGATATTCAAATCAGCCATAGTAAATTAATTACACACAAGTAAATATATAAATGTATCTCACAAAATATACCCAAAAACAAACCAATACACTGAACACCAATAACCACACAAATATCCTACCACGGTCAAGAAAAAAAAAATTATAAACACCGATCAACACAAGAATATAGGAGAGAAGGTATTACTATGCTGCAAAACACCCCAAGAATCCACTCTATACACTCAAGTAACTACAGGATCCGACAAATCCTGGCAAGGTCGCCAAATGTTATGGGCCCACGCCCATCAAACATACACAAGTCTCTTAAAATACAAATAAAGTCACTAACGACCAAGTCCACAATAGGTGGAATGGCCGCAACAGAGTGTACAGAGATGGAATCAAGGAGGATAAGTAAAAGCTGAAAATAAAACCTTAATATTTAATACAAACTTTTTAGAAAGAAATGACCACTGAGCCTCTTACAAAATACATTAAATGAACACAAAAATCAACCACACACTGAAAACATCGAATAACAAACACTCTTACACCAAATTAAGATAGGCTATACAATTACACTTTAAAGAGAGGGCCCTGAAAGTAATAGGATGTCGAAAAGACAGAATAACCTAACTTAATACAGACTAAATGTTTATAAAAAAAAAACTGCTTCCCTTAAGTGAGCTGTAAACAGTAGAAGAGGCAAACGCAGCCTTCAAATCACGGGTCGAGGGGCATAATATATATACTCGAGACCTTACCAAACGTAAGAGAGGTCCCCTAGGCAGTATTACTGAACCAAGGGCGTAGACAGAAGATAGAATCACTTTAACGTCGCAAGACGATCAACGGACACGGCCGTCCGACAGGCAATCACACCTTACCAGTTGGCAGAGAGGTCCCCTTGGCAGTGTTACTGGACCAAGGGCGTAGACTGAAGAATAAATCAATCTCCCAAAGCAGCAGCAACTGATGAAAGGCAGGTATCGTAATCCAGAGATAGTTCAAAATCAATCAAGAATAAGGCAGGCCCACACAATGCTAAAAGGTCCAGAAAACAACTCCCTCAGTCCTCGAGAAACAGCGCCGAATACA
>JANJGK010004306.1:0-10000 GCA_039081455.1 Macrobrachium rosenbergii
CGCACCGAGCATTGAAGCAGGATATCTAGTAGTGAATATATTACCCGGTTATTGATTAGTGTAAACAGTATTCATTTTATGTCTACAACGATTCCTGACACTTAATAAGATTAAGATTTTTGGAGGATGGTCTGATGAAAAGATATTGTCAAGTACACACACACACACATAATCACACACGTGTGTGTGTGTGTGTTATATATAATATATATATATATATATATATATATATATATATATATAATATATATAATATATATATATATATATATATATATATATATATATATATATATATAAATATATATATAATATATATAATATATATATATTATATATATAATATATATGACATTTTTTATCACACCGTGATTTATATATAATCATGAAGCTACAAATGTCGCTTAATATCAAATCCACGCTGCCTCGGGAATGTGGATTTGATATTAAGCGACATTTGTAGCTTCATGATTGTATGTATATATATATATATATATATATATATATATATATATATATATATATATATATATATATATATATATATATATTATATATATATACACACCCATCCTAGAGCAGCCCTTACAAATCTTTTTGATTGATGGGCGTGGTGACTTGAACGGGTGTTTGCGTCATGATCCAGGAGTGTTTAGGCCATATATCACTCAGCCAATCAGAGCTCTCCGTCATCCACCCATCCATCTGCCAGTGCATAAACATTCCAATATAATAATAATATGTCCGTTAAAAGGAAAAATAATGAATTTTCTTTGTGCAAAATTTGATATCAATTATTTCTGGTCCTGAATTTTCATTTTATTTCTTCCTGGCCTTGTTGTGCTTTGACAGAAGTTACCGTCTCTCAAAGAACTATAATTTCTTTACTGGGGGAAACGTTGTCAAGGCGGGCAGGGACGCGGGCATGTGTGACCCTTGTGACGTCAGAACCTTGCCCCAACCGAAGGTGCCCATTGGTCAGGGGCTTACTTGTATTTTAATCCCGACTCCTCCGCTGCGCCACCCTGCACTGGTATAAATAGACTCAAAATGGGTATCAAATTTCACTTTTGTCTTTGCACGAGGTGTCGTGATAAGTGGCTTTCGGTTTCCAAGCCTCTCGACGAATCGAAGACCTTAATTTCCGCCGCTAATTATTTCAGTGTACAATTTTCTTTTAAGAGACACAGTAGGCAGAAATGGACGGGATTGTGTTGGCTTTCGTATGCGTCGCCGAGGTACAGTAAGTAGAATTATAATGTTAATATTTAATCTTCAAAATATTTGTCGTTTTGCCAAATCTATTATGCTGCATGCCTCTCTCTCTCTCTCTCTCTCTCTCTCTCTCTCTCTCTCTCCTCTCTCTCTCTCTCTCTCTCTCTCTCTCTCTCCAAACTAAATTTGTTGGATATTTCCGTCTGGTTTTTCATAACTGAGTTTGAATAAGAAACGGTTGAGTTTTTATCAAATTTCTAGTTTTAGTTCTATTGCTTTATGAATTAGTGTTTTCAATTACTTTCGAGACACTTTTGTTACACCTCAACACCAGTGATTTGTATATGTCCATTCTCCTGGTCGGATTTGCACTTTTTACATTTTCTCATGATTTTCTTCATATATTCGATTTACATCACAATATAAATAGCTAATGAAGGTAAATAAGGATGGGCTTCACACTTCCCAAAAGGATATATTTACTACTTAATTTTGGTATGAAATTCTTGACTTATTATAGTCAGATAATGGCTGGTTACACAGTTGTATTCTCGTAACTGTAATATTTATTTCTGCTTTCAAGTGTCAGTCCTATTTAGGTCTTCTGTCCACCCAGTTCCATATGTTCTTCAATATTTCCAGAATTTTTGTACCAATATGGTCAGTGTAGTCCATACCCAAGTAAAATTCCGTATTATCTGCGAAAACATAGAATTTATTTCATTTTTCCATTTTTAATCATTGACTGCATACAATAAATTATGTCTGTTCTTCGACAATGCCTTGTGGCACTCCTTTCTGTAGAGTTTTTGACGTTTGTCCAAATCAATATTGAATTCCTGAATCAAATGACATTTTGGGTCTATAGCATTAGCATCACACATTTCTCATTGGTTACATACTTTAGTTCATTCACCACAGAAGGAAATACTATTTCGATAAAGAGGTAAAACTTTGCACCGTTCAGTATGTTCAACAATGCTTTCAAAAATTCGTTTTTTTTATGAGATGGTAAAAAATGATGTACATGATTTGAGGGTAACCTTGATCATTTGATTCTTTTCCAATGTCTAACTCTCGAAATGGGTTATCATTATAGCGTGTATTTTCGCCCTACTTTTTATTTCTAAAATTTTCCTCATGCCTCATATAAAAAAAAATACTCCTTGGAAACATTAATTTTTTCATTATTTACATAACATTCATATTTTCTGCAAAAAAAAGGGGACGATTTAGAAATTACTTTCACTTTCTTTGACGGCAATTTACACAGCTTTTGTTTATTTTTGTTATAGTACAGTAATTAACTAAACTATATTTTTTTCTGCAAATTTATCTTAAACTTTATTTAGCTCTCTCACCACTTGTGGTATTCTGGCTTTCTGAGTGATCACAGATATTTCAGTTGTTCACTGCGATCAGGACTTAATGTCTAATATTATGGCAAGATCTGGCGATTATATTTAAGGAGGCTTATCTAGTTAGAATGGTTTTGTACCAAGGTTTGAACTTTCAGTATCCTACAAACTGTCTTCTCACATAAGAGTTTGACTGCAACATTAAATACATCTAAATAGTCTTTTGGTTCGTTCACTACTTTCAAATGCCTAACCAAATCATTTTTAACATGAATATATCAAATTTGTCATCATGTTTCAATATTTTTATTCCCACTGACTAAACCTTGAAGAGGTACTTCTTACATCTATGGTGCATTTCTTTTTCATCGTCAGTTATATCATTCATTCCCGCTTCTACGAACTACTATAGTATGACATGTGTTCTGTATGTTAGCCATGGCAATTTATACCCTTTTTCATAAAACAATATTCTTTCAGTAGCTGGTCTTTCTCATATTTTCGTCATACAGTTTCCCCTTCAGCTTTCTCCGCTTATTTTAAAGTTTTTGACATTTAAAGTATTTTGTTACAAGGTACCGGTCATGGACACTACAACATTTGCTGAATTTTAGCACTGCACTGCTTGTTTTAGTCAGTTTTAAACATGGTATGATGCAGTTTCCATCACTTTGTCTTTTACTTTATCTTGTGTCAGTTTGGTTCTCTTTCCTGATTTTCGGTTACTTATTTTGGTCTCTTGTTCATCTTCTAAAACATTTTCCATATGATGTTGCGGGGTCTTTTTAAGCCTTTTCCCCAGTTGCGATATTTATTACAAAATATTTTGTAAGTTTATTATATTTTGCAACATGTAACACATTTTTTTTTGTCAGGAGACTCGTAAAGGGTCTTACTTTTGGTTGCTAATCGAATTTCCGGATTCGCCGACATGTTTTTCTTCTGCTTAAAAGCTGCGTTTGAGGCGTCAAGTGCTTTTAGAAATACCTTACTTTAATTTGATTTTGATGCTTTAAAATAATATTGTAGTTTTAATTTGTCCAATTTTCATTGTTTTCTGTGACTGTCTTAATATACTTCCCTTCACTTCGTCTCTTTTTTTAGACATAACTGTCATGAGAGGCTCTGGTCCCAATGCACCACTTCCAATTAAAGTGCATCCTTCCTTGTGGTCCCAGTGCACCAACTTAATTCAAATACCACCTGCTAACTTTGGGGAACTATATTCATTTTGCAGGATTATTTTCTTTGATATAGTGAATCATTTACAAAGTCTGAATACAGTAAGAATATTGCAAAACCAACAAATACATTATGTTATGAGAAGATGAAAACTAACCAGTTAAAATGATTTATTTCTTATGGTCCCAATGCATCAACTTAATTCACTTAACACCTGTTCTTTGGGTGACTATATAGGTAACTATATATATTCCCTTTACGGGATTATTTTCTTTGATAAAGTAAATCATTTTAAAATTCTGAATAAAAACAGAACATTACAAAACCAACAAGACACTTTACGGCGTCTGCCAGAAAAATTCATAGCCTATAGACTAAGCTGGAGTACATAAAATTAAATAAATATTGATATCAAACATGATAAAAAGGATGAATGATATAAAAGCTTCCAGTAAGGAAATAAGGGTCTGTTCTTTAAATTACCTAATAACTACTTTTAACAAGCTAAGAACTTTGAGGTTTAACCATTTTCTAGTAAGAATGACAAAGATTTAATGATACCAGAATCAACCAGACAACAAGCGCATTTTTATGCAGTGTGGTGTATTCAGACTATTTACAAAATGGTGGTATTCAGACTTAAGTGGTTGGTGCATTTAGACCAGGCTGGTGGTGCATTCGGTCTAGGCTAATAGTGCATTCGGTCTGGTGCAATCAGGCAATGGTGCATTTTGTCTAGTTTCACATCGAACGCCTTAGTGTTAACTACATGTCACGCGTCTTCTTAAATTCCTCTCGTCTAAAAAGTTCAGTTTTTTTTCTTGTGGGGGGGGGGGGGGGGGTGGGGGGGGGCTGGGTGGGTTCTATATGATAGACCCTAAACTTCACTTTATTATTTTATTTTATTATTTATATTCACAAAAGGTTTTATTGGTCTTAATTTTCCCTAAAACTGTTAGTATTTTTTATTTCTACCTAAAACCTTGGCCCATTTCACCTAACTTCTCATCTGCTAAGGCAACAAAGAAACTCCAGCGATGAAAGATAAGCTGAGAGGACAAGGTATCGGGGAGTTAATGATGATCCTGAAACAATGAGAAGTATCTGGTTGTAACTTGTAAAAAGAGCAAATGGAATCTATGTGAGGAAAAATATTTAAATAGTCTTTCAAGCCTAAAACTTGTGTCACCCAGTCCTAGAGAACTGTATTTCAAACAAAACAATGACACCCCAATAAACGATTAAGTTTAAACGTTCAAATAATCTAAAAATGGCCCAACACAGAGTACGTTCGCTTCCTTCGGGTAAATGTGTTTAACTGAAATGAATGACTGTGTACATAAATATCGAGGACGAAGTAACAAAAATTCAGATTCCTTGTCTGTTTTTCAGCCTTACGGACTGCCCACGGCGTCTTGTATTGAGAATGCCGAGATGGGATGGGATTCCTTATTGCATACAGCGGCAATGCTTGGACATACAACCTGTGTCAGGATCCTCGTCGATTACCACAATGCAAATATCGAAGGAATGGGGTCAGGTATGGAAAGTTTTTATAAGTGCGTTGAATGACTTGAATTGTCCTAGCTATGAAATATTTAGTATATCACCTTACCTACATTTACAATATGCACACACACATATATTGTATTAATTCTTCAAATGACTGACTATTTTCCTTTTGTAGTGTCAATATCTGGACGATATCTGAATGGAGTTAACCCTTTATGGTGTGCTGCTTCCAAAGGCCACTTAGAGATCGTGGCCTTTCTCCTTTCCAAGGGCGCCAATGCAAATGGCGTCACGACCTTCAACAGCACGCCCTTGGCAGCAGTATGTTCACAAGGACACCTCGAAATTGCCAGACTTCTTGTGGAACACGGAGCTTGTGAGTTTTGGGGAATCATTCGATTTTGTCTTTGATGATCCTTCGTACAACTGCTCCGTATTTAATCAACTGTTGTTCACTTGTTGCCTGCCTGATGCCACGTAAAATATTGTGCCATCTGGTTTTTTTTTTTTAAGTTAATGATTTATTGATTGATTCATTCATTCATTCACTCATTCATTTATTTATCCGTTTATTGATCTATTGATTTAATAATTTACTTTTATTTTTTTGTAAGTTTGTTAACTTATTTATTTATTCGCTTATTTGTTTGTTCGTTAATTATTAACTTATTTATTAATGCTTTAATTTCTTGTTTGTTTCTTTGTTTATTTACTTATGCTTGTTGTTATTTATTCATGTGTTATTCCAGACATTGAGGCTGCCGATCACCACGCGGCCACCTGTCTGATGCTCGCTTCTTGCAACGGTCATCTGGAGATTGTGAAGTACCTTTTGTATATTGGAGCTGACGTGAATAGCAAAAATATATACGGGAAAGGCGCTTTGCATGGATGTGCAGAATCAGGATATCTGGAAATAATGAAGGCATTGCTGGACCACAATGCTCGTTTGGATGCCGATTATTCTGGTAAGTTGAATGGAAATATGTTCAACTGAATTATTTCGATGGTCTGCGCTGAATACAAATTTCCAATGCATAGCAGTATAAATTAACTTTTAGAATATGAGTCCACGTCATTTTGTTTATAAAATGAAATGTACCCTTCCACAAAATCTTAGTATCAAATGCAATGCCACTAAAATGAATTCAAGCCAGTCACTTTCTTCTGGAGTGATTTATCCATTGTCTTCTCCTTTCCAGGAACAACACCCTTAATGGCAGCGAGCTCTTGTGGTCATGCAAACGTCGTCGAATATCTCGTTTCCAGAACAGATATATCCAGGATGGAGAAAATCGAAGCACTGGAGCTTCTTGGAGCCTCAGTTTTAGACAAAATCAGAGATGCAGTCGGTGCTGTCGAGCACTGGAAATCAGCGCTGAGTATGAGGTGCGTTTTGATGAATTGTCCAAATGATTTTTTTTTTTTTTAGTTAATTAACAATTTTTACTTTTGTGTATTGGAAAAGTTTAAATTCACTCGAAAACTGTTTATATATTTAAATGACGATATTGTGTAACTGGCTTGATATTTGTTTTCTTATTCTTGATCACATATCCCTGAAAAGAGGAACAATTTGGTTATCCTAATCTCTTTTGCAATGCATTTTCAGGTGCGTCGATGGAGCGCTGATGTACCCAAAACCTGACCATCATCTGGCATGTCCTTTGTGTGACGAATTCAGTGAATTTACGACCTTGCAACAGCTGGAGGCCATAGAAAACAACAACAATGCAGTACACGTACAGTCCCTGCTTGTGAAAGAAAGGATCTTAGGACCTGATGATCCTGAAACAATGAAAAGTATCCGGTCGACAGGACTTGATTATGCGAGAAGTGGCGCTTTTAAATGGTGCATCAACTTATGGGTGCACGCCATCAGCAAGCAACAGCTTCAACTCAAGCCACTAGACCAGAACAGACTGTTTCACCTGCAGTCATTTGTTAGTTTATTTGCAATCTTGACGAACAGTGACCACAAACGCAAAGGGAATTGGGTACCTGTGATCTACTTTGAGGATTTAATGTGTGTTTTCGAATTATGCACTGAAGAGATGGGAGTGATTATTTGTACACTGAATGAAGCAGACATTTGTGAGAGAAAGAAGCACGATTCACACCTCGACCAGATTATTGCTATAGTAATGCATTTGTTAACATCATTAACGCGATTGCAGACTGATTTCTCGTCCAGTCAGTGGTACACAGTGAAAATGGCAGTGAGTAGGCTGGTGGATATAGATCCCAAGGGCCTCCACAGGTTCGAATCTGCTCCATCTGGCATGTTCCATGCCAATCTCTGCCTCACTCAGGGCAGAAATCATAGACCTTCTCTTGGAAACTGGGTCAGATCCTTGTGTCAGGGACCATGCGGGTAACACACCCCTGCATACGCTTGCCTTAAATGAGGAGTTTTCAGAGCACACAGTAGATGCTCTTCTGTCTGCTGGAGCTAAATTGGATGATTTAAACAACCAAGGTGAAACTTTTGGATCGTTAGTGGCTTCCCGGGGACAGCCACTTGGTCAAACAGCAGATGCTGTAAGTCATACCCCTGTGCAATGCCTGGCTGCTGAATGAATTTTGAAACCATTTTTACAGGGGTATCTTGCATCCCAGACTTTGGTGGTTGTTGACATGTACTGGTTTAGTGGACTATTTGTTCAGTGGATACGTCTGATTCATGATTGATATAAACTGTACGTCTTATAATGATGTAATTAATTCCCGTATGAATGTACATATTTCATGTTAGATTTTTATTGTGCATAATGTATATCCGCTGTATATATTGCTTTTGTATTTATTTCTCTGTATACTTGTTCGTTCACTAATTGAATAGGTCATGTTGATCTTATTGGTTTTGATAATCTACATTGATGGAAAAACAAGATATCGTTTTACAAGTGCTTTGTAGTAATGCCTTTATTTTCTGAATTACTTACTTATGGAAATATATGCCTTTGAAAAATTTTATGATTTTCTTTTTATCTTCAAGTAACCGTCTTCTGAAAATTCACAAGAATTTAATACCTTGTTTTCTATAGTACTATACACTTCATTATATCTTTCTATTTTTCTACTTTCTCCTCTGTTTATCTATACTTCTCCTTCGCTCTATTTCTCTCAGCTCGGCTACTCTGCAGATAAACTGTGCCAAAGCCCTTCCCTTGTCTTGTTAAATAAGCAAGGTAGTTGTCAAAATAGGATTAATTATTCAGTAAAACAAAGTACATTTTATGAAGTTTTGTTCTAGCATATTTCTGTATGATTTACCCAATGGAACTATCGACTTTTTCATATTTTGTTGTGAAAGCCTACCGATAAGCACGAGTGAAAGACATTCGTAGATACTTCACAGCATAAGGGAATATTTTGCAAGTTGTCTTAAAGATTATAATACCCAAAAATATCTTCAGCTTTTATTTTGGCGATACTTTTTAAACAAATTTTATTCATACATTCTTTTACTTTATGAATTGACTATGAAATTCGATATTCCTGATTTTATCGGTGAAAAAGATTGAGTCACCTATTGTCGAATGTAGAGAACATCTTTAATTAAACGCTTAATAAAAACGTGAACGTATATTTTTTCTTGACACTAATTTCCGTTTCGTTTTATATCTACGTAATTTTTATCAGAGGAATTAATGTATTATGAGACAGCGATAGTTAAAAGCGTACTTTTTATTAAATTTGATACAAATGTCTTTTTCCAAGGAAAGACGAATGATTTTAACTATTCGATTTTTTATAAGTGCCTTCCTTACAATTCCAGCGTGGGATTTCTTTCCTGTTTTTAAATAGCCTATTTGTCAAATGCAAGGAAAAATATACTGGTTGTGCAGACATACTATACACGCCATACTGTTGACTTTTGAGGTGAATAGTACAAAAGGTAGTGTTTACAGCATGACAAAAAGGAAATGATAATTGAAATAATTCTATAGCGACTTTTTCCTATGAAATTAAGTTCCCAATAACTTCCGTTGTGAAATACGCAACTCCACCATACAACAGATTTGCTGGCATCCTAACCCGTTGTTTTGAAATGTGGCATCTCTGCGTTGCTTTTAGTAAACATGGCGATTCTTCGGGCCATATGTGCTTAGTTTAATACATTTTAATACATGTAAGGCATCAATTATTTTTCATAACAACTCCTAATGTTGTTTGAAACTTATTTGGGAAAAGATAAAGATAAGACTAATTCTATATACGTATGACGTATTTGCTTTGCAAATAAGAAATTCTAGATAAGATCTATTTGCTGAGAAAAAATATGATTTAAAAAATCTATGATAATTTTAAATGGAAGGATTTCTAAAGATCATTTCACAAGTGAGTTTCATTCTTCTCGCCTATTTCTAACTCCAATCCCATTCTCTCTCTCTCTCTCTCTCTCTCTCTCTCTCTCTCTCTCTCTCTCTCTCTCTCTCTCTCTCTCTCTCTCTCTCTCTCTCTCTTATGAAAACTTTATAGTCAATTTCATATCAATCATATTAATTTCAAATTAACGGCTGCTAACCCGAGGTGCGGTTGTGGAGCGTGGGCCGCACAGGGATCCCCCAAAAGAATACAAAGAAAATTCATTCATACTTGTCATGACACGTGCTTTATGACACATAGGGCATAGAGGGAAATATATAATGGCGATAATAATCAATGTATAACTGTACTGTACTGTTCTTTGATGGAAATGGTGACGTTATGGGAAATGAAATAGTTAT
>JANJGK010004306.1:12500-35000 GCA_039081455.1 Macrobrachium rosenbergii
AAGTAAAAACTAAATGTACTAAATGGTATTGATTTAATCTTTGTGAAAACTCGTAACTCAAATCAGCACTATTTCTCAATATACTGAAAAGGATAGTTGCGACTTACAAGAAAATATTACCCCTCTCTGAACCTTATAAAGATCTAGTCTAGAGAAATTTCAATTTAGAAAGTTACGGTATTTACCTCTTACTTTATTCAAGTTTTAAACTTCCTGAACAATGCTAGGTCATCATTCTTATGGATTAAGCTCATAATATCAACCAATCACTGATAGGTGATATGAAACGTGATGTGGTTTCCAGATCCCTGAGTTCAAGAAACCCATCTACCCAAGATATCTTAAAGCAGAGCATTGGCCCAAGATTTTGATACTATCTGAATAGCATAAATGACACGTTGCCTTATATATGTCTATATATATATTTATATACATATACATACATACATATATATATATATATATATATATATATATATATATATATATATATATATATATATATATATATATATATATATATATAATGTATGTATGTATAATTGGTATAAATTATAGGACGAAAATGTCATTCGACACGGACATATATACATTAAAAAATCAATTATATTTTGGTAGTATTAGAAAGAATAAAAATGGGGCATATTATATTATATATTAATATTATATTTAAGGAAACACTGGTAATAATTATATAAAAAAGCACTGAAATTATTGTATTAATGTTAAAAACCTTGAAAAAAATATAAAAGGTACTGAATCACGTTCAATTGTACAAAATAACAGAACAAGGGAGTAGCAAGTACCCGTCAAAACAGGGATTACCCTTCCACCAACAACCGTCCCCCCCTCCCTCCCAAAACCCAAACACGCAACCAAAGCAAGGCAAAGGAAATGGAATCATACGAGTGTTGTGACAAGAGCTTCTACGCCACTTAGGCAGCTGGACAATTAAGTATATTTTTTAATCTGTAATGTATCAAGACTTGTAATTAGATAGGTAAAGATATAATGAACGGAAATGCGACTAGTTTCAAAATTAATAAAAAAGGAAAATGTGTGCGACCGTTCCACAACATTACTATTGTTATAGACCGTTCCACATCATTACTATTGTTATAGACGGTCCCACAACATTACTATTGTTATAGACCGTTCCACAACATTACTATTGTTATAGACCGTTCCACAACATTACTCTTGTTATAGAACGTTCCACAACATTACTATTGTTACAGGACCAAATTCAAGAGGCCGGGCGGAGCTAAAACAGATTAAAACAGAGCTGACGGATTTCATTTAGGAGAACGTTCCTGGAGGCTCCTCTGGGGCGATAATAATCCTTCAGTCCCAGAACTAGGTCTATGGCTTTCAGTTCCATGATACTTTGTCGTTTGAGGCTCAAGTTATATAGAATATTCACTGGTTTGGTTGCTCATTATCTCTCTGAGAAATGGTTGGAAAACGTGGCCACATTACATACTTGTCGAAATGGTAAAATGCTTCTCGTAGCACAGTTAACTGACACAAGAACTCAGAAGGACGGTTAACTCTCCCAGGTATTATCTGCCGTTGTAATTTTTGTTCTTTCAGTGGTTAAAATAAGTGCAGTACCAATTACCTAACTTCATCAGTATAAGGCTTTCAAAGTGACTTATTCTTATTGCCCACTGACACACAAACTGATTTAACTGGAACAGAATTGTAGTCTTTATTTCATATAGAACAATCTAGAATCAAGTAGGGTATTTGTTATTTCACCTGTGATGGTGAGTCTGACCAAGTTTAGCACATCTTGAACGAAAAAGGATGTGTACATACCAAGGTACATACCGTAAACACGCAAAAAAAAAAAAAAGATTACACACATTATACTTAAGACACTTACAGATAACTATGCAGTTAAAATGACTTACATATGAAATATTGATATACAAAAAATAGAAAAGGGACATAATCTTCAGTGAAACTGATATGGGTGGAAAGTGTGGAAACGTTTTCAGAATATAGAAAATAAGAAATTATATGCAGGTAAGTATCAAGCACAGAATATCAAAATAGGGGAGTAAAAAAGCTACACATTGCGGCTTTAAAATTTAATAATAAAAAATTTTGTTCATTAACCAAAATGTCTGTAAATTTACCCTTACCATGCGCACACATATTCAATAAATATATATATATATATATATATATATATATATATATATATATATATATATATATATATATATATATATATATATATATATATATATATATATATATATATATATATATATATATATATATATATATATATATATATATATATTTTTACGTTTTTCCGTGGTTTTAGTTTGAAATATACTCTGTGAGACAGGTAGCAACAATTTAAGTTAATTTAGCCTTGTGATTCTGACTTCGTGGGTACGGGAAAACGTAAAAAAAGAGGTAAACAAAGGAGAATTTCATATGAGCATAGGGCTCTGGTTACTGAGGGAAATATTACGTAAAACACGTGGGCACATTTAAAGTAGTGTATTTACATAAATGACATTAGTACGGGAAAGAGGAACTCCGTAGATTGAATGAAACTGGGGAATTCCAGCCACAGCCCGAGAAGCTTCCACGATAGGATCCCTCTGAAATGAGAGATATGCTCATTATACGCCAGTAATGAAAATAGACAAAAGAATAATGAATTCGAAGCTGCACTGAGGGTGCCAAAGGAGTAATAAAGAATTAATACTGCCGATGCAAGAGGCGCACGGACATTAGACAAGGGAGATTTCTGGCTTTCTCTTTAAGAAAATATTACGAGACAAAAGCGTGACTGAAATGGGGCTCTTCCAGGGCACTTTACCTTAGCAGATTTTCCGAGGGCGCGTAGAAGGCGGTGCGTGGATGACTTGCAATTTCCGAGGGCGAGTTTCTTCCACGTGGTGAGATGCAAGGGCTTCCGTAAAGGGGCAAGGCGTTGGGGGACTCCTCGAAACTCCAAGCAATGGCGTGTGGGCTCGAGGCAGGCCAGCGGTGTAGAGAACACTTGGAATACGGTCGAAGGGCACGAGGAAAAGTATACTTTGGACAGGGCCACGTGGTTAGGATGCAAGGGCATCGGTGGGGCCAGGTGTTGAGGACGTCTTCACAAGTTCACTCCATATCTTCCAGCCCGCGTGTGTCTGAGACCTCGTGGGCTTTTGCCTTTTATCCCCTCCTATGGGGCAGGGGGGCGTCCATCACAGATGCTTTGACTCATTGCACCTGCTGCCCGCAGGGGAGGTTTTGGCCTGTAGGAGAAACGCCCAAGCCAGATTACTTTTGCCTCGAAGGAAAGATCTTTATCAAAAATGGGAGCGCCTTTAATCTTTTAACCCTTGTTTTTAAGTCGATAGACAGATGGTCTATCGATCGGCCGGCTGGCAGTAAATGAACAACCAACAACAACAAAGGAGGGGGGGGGAGGTAATTTGCTAGCGAATTCTTGCTAATCATAATACCTCCCCATACAAGATGATGTACATACCTCCTTCGGGTGTGTACATCGATATTCAAGAATGAGCGGCAAATGCTTTACGTTACTCTACATTCTGCCTTGCAATGAACTTTACTCCTAAGGGTTTTATGAAGCTGAGACATTACTTTTAATAACACATTGGGACAATTTTCGTTAACAGAACGCAAAGTGATTTAAACACTTGCAAAAGAATAATTACTTTAGATTTGGTTACCCACTGTAACTTTATAAAGTGACTCGAACAATTGTGAATTAATTAAGATTATAGGACCACGTATATGAGGCTATGGCCAACAAATGAAAAGAAATGGTTATTGTTCAAGAATTAAAATACACGGTTACTTAATTTTAGATAAAATGCATGCGGTTAGTACAATCTGCCTTGAAGAGGCTGTGTAAATGAAAAACAGCGTTTATTTTTGTAAATGACATCCCCTTTTACGCGATACTGTAATGACTATACATATCCGCATTGATAATTTATCTTCGTTTTAACGTACTTGGCTCAGCTATCGTTCAACGCGAGCTGAGGGATGACCCACACACCGGGAATTTGACAGTCGTGTGCGGGCGAGAGTATTCGCGAGGTTTTAATTCGCTAACCTTAAACTACGCTAATTTTATGCGTCTACTGCCTACTCAATGTTATGACGGGGCGAGCAGACAAAAGATGTGGGGTAGGACAAACAGCAGTCTTGGAAGGAATGGAAGGGGGAAAAGGGATAATAATAACAAAAGGAAAATTAGCAAGACGTTACGAATGAAAACTTGACCGCATATGAAAGGCGGGACACGTCCCTCAGAGCTTACAAAAGGGGCATTTAAATCACAAGGGCAAGAGTTTATGACTCGCGATTCATTAAAATAAAGATAACTAAATGACTAAAAGAAGGTAAATGATATTGGCAGAGGAGCTAAGGGAAAAAGAGTGAGGATTTTATTGTGTTAGGCGGGAATTTATCGTCCTTTGCCTATAAATTACGGCCCGGACTATCACTTCAGTCCCAGGGCGAGGAAAGTGCACCCGAAGGGCGCGACTCCTTCAGGAGGGGCTGACACGCACGCCCGGTGCCAAGGTATGGGCGCAAGGGCGTGCCACTTCTCACTCTGTTATTCTTAATGATTTATACATTGTGTGGGGGATGGTATCCCGTATTTAATTGCCTCTTGTGGGGATAATTTAAGGGAAGATTAATAGAAGGTGATAAGAGATAGAAGTTCCTGGGGAATGGAAGAAGATAGAGGAGGGTCTGACATCCCCTTCTGGATTAGGGGTGCCAAGACCTTCGAAAAATGAAAGGGCGGCACAGGTGCCATGGGAGCTCTAGAGCTCTTTGTAAATTACCTGGAATGTCCCACGCCCGTGGTAATTTCGCCTCGAGCCTTTCTTAATGGGACAGTTGTCCTCGGCCGGGGAAGCGGAGGGCCCGCGACCGGAGGGCGGCACGGAGTACCACCTGGGCCTGCTGATGCGACAGCTGACGCAGGAGTGTTCCGTGCGGGTTCTACCATGATCCGTCGCGGCTCTTGTAGTTCATCGGCCAAGTGAGATATGGCAGAATCCTGACTTGCAATTGCGTCGGCGACGGGCTGAGGCAGAGAGGAGGCGGTCGGGGGTGGCGTGAGCGGCTCGCAGGTAACGATGACCAGCTCAGGCACGGGTTGCGAGGCCGCACCTGCAGGTGAGCTTCCGCGGTGGTCGGGAGGAACCGTCTCTCTGACCGACGCTGGTAGCGGTGCCAGGCCGGGGGAAGAGAGGGGGTCCTGAGTTGGATCCCGTGAATGGAGATCGGCGTAGCGCTCTGGCGCTGGCACTAGGGCAGAGTCAGGCGCTATCAGAGGTTTCTTGGGCTCGTCGGTCAGGACGGACGACTCGGGGCATGCAAGTGGCACCGGCAGGAATTTGGCATCTCCTGAAGGGAGATCTGATTGGGGCCCTGGCACTGGCACTGAGGCAGGGCCGGGCACTGGAATCGGATCGGGAACCGATCGAGGGGGCCACTGTACATCGTACTCAGGTGGCACTGGTGGGGACTGCACGTCCTTCTGGTACCCAGGGGGCGCCAGTCTTGGCTGAGGGAGAAGCGGGGGAGGATTACTCGCGCCCGCGGAATGATTCGGGGAATGGGGACCCCTAGATTGTCGTGATTTCGGTGGGGACTGAAAGTCCTGTCCCAGGATGACGTCATAGCCTCCGGGGAGATGGCTTGCTACTGCAAGATTGCACATTTTGGATTGGTGAGGTCGTGAGACTCTCAATTGGACCGTAGGGAGTATCATCTTGAATTGATTTATTCCCTCGATCGTGACGAGTTTTCGTCTATTGACGATAGCTCCGTAGGGAACTCTGTCCCTCCGGATGAGGGAGATTTGTGCGCCCGAGTCCTCGAAAGCAGTGACTCGGCGCGCGGGCTCGCTACCTCGTGGAGGGGCCACGTATACAGGCCCTTCGGCGGGAGGGCCTAATGACTGGGGATCTGTGACGGCCAAGGCGACGGTGGGAGTATTTACTTTATTATTGCGTGGGCATTTTGCCCATGCGGGAGAATGGCCATAGACCTTGCACGCCGTGCAAAAGGTCTGGCTAAAGTCTTTCCGCGCTGCCCCTGTGGAGGGCGCAGGCGAGTTATTTGTCGGTTTTCCGGGAGAGAGAGGAGCCGGTTTCTTGTTCCGGCACTGTTCGGAGGAATGCCCCGTTTTCTTGCAATAATGGCAAGTTAGGGGCTTGCCCGAGTTCCCATTTTTGTGGGAATTTGAACCCCCGAGGAGGGACGGGGGATTTATTTTCCGCCCCATGGATCCTTCTTGAGGGTGGTGAGTTTCCCACATATCTGCTATTCGGCAACACTCGGTGAGTGTTGCTGGGGCTTTTTCCACTATATGAGTGGCGAGGGCAGGAGGGGCGTAGCGCAGGAAATGCTCGAATTTAAACCGCTCGAGTACCTCGGCGGTGTTAGTGGCTCCTTCGGAATCGAGCCATTTTGTCAAGGCCCGCTCCGAATGGTACGCCCAATCGGACCAAGTCTGGCCTGCTTCTCTGGGCTGCTCTCTCCAACGTCTCCTCCACCGCTCGGGGGTAATCTCGTATGCCTTCGTAACTGCTTGGCGTACGGCTTCCCAGGTTCCCCGATCGTCTGCGGGAAGGGCGTGGTAGGCAACGAGGGCCTTTCCGCCCAGGAATTTAGTGAGAACAAGGGAGAGTTCCGCGGGGGAGAGATCGCAGCACTCCAGGACTCGTTCGGCCCTTTCAAGCCATACTTCAGGCTCGGACTCCGTCCATTTTGGCATGAACGAGTGAGCTTGGCTGAGGGCACTCATTCCCGCGGCAGGGGGCGGGGGGGTGGCGTGCTGTCGTTCTAGCACCTGGAGCTCATGGGCGCGTTCTC
This sequence comes from Macrobrachium rosenbergii, assembly GCA_039081455.1. Lineage (NCBI taxonomy): Eukaryota > Metazoa > Arthropoda > Malacostraca > Decapoda > Palaemonidae > Macrobrachium > Macrobrachium rosenbergii. Next base: position 19,386 of record JANJGK010004306.1, read on the forward strand.
TTTCTCTCTCCTCACGTTCTCTTGCTCTCTCCGCCTTGGCATCGTCCACTCGCTCTTGAACCCATGCTCTCAGATCTTGCCCCGATAGTCCCATGTCCTTCCCAGCGGACATGTAGAATTTGAAATCCTCGTTTTGTTGGGCTCTGGTATTAGCCATTTTGAAATAATGGTTATATGATATATCTGAAAAGACTCAGGTTGTCTGAAAAGACTCAATTGCAGGAATCTGAAACACTCAATGGTTCAGACTGCAGGAGAATGGATCTGTCTGAATAAGACAGGTGATTAGTAAGTCTGAGGAGACTTTTTTGTTAAAATTTGATATGTCTTGGAAAGACGTGGGTGTTCTTGGCGAACGAATTTTAATATGTCGTCTCGGAAGACGTAGTTGGATTTTGTCACGCTCGGACTTGGCCGGCTGTAGCGTGAAGTTAAGGAGTTGTTCTAACGAACTAGAATGATCAGTCCCGTAAGGGCTTAGATGTGTGTGAACTACACTATATAATGTCTCAAAAGGACTTAATTTTGGGTTCCCGCAGGAATGAGAAATTCTCGCCACGTGCGACGTAGAATTTTAGGAGTCTCTGAGGACTGGAATTTGGAGAAATTCTCGCCACGTGCGACGTAGAATTTTAGGAGTCTCTAAGGACTGGAATTTGTAGAAATTCTCGCCACGTACGACGTAGAATTTTAGGAGTCTCTGAGGACTGGAATTTGGAGAAATTCTCGCCACGTGCGACGTAGAATTTTAGGAGTCTCTGAGGACTGGAATTTGGAGAAATTCTCGCCACATGCGACGTAGAATTTTAGGAGTCTCTAAGGACTGGAATTTGGAGAAATTCTCGCCACGTGCGACGTAGAATTTTAGGAGTCTCTGAGGACTGGAATTTGTGGAATTTGGAGGAATTCTCGCCACGTGCGACGTAGAATTTTAGGAGTCACTTAGGACTTGGAATTACGATTCGTCCCTTAGGACTTAGAAATTACTAACGGGAAACCCAAAGAAAAATGTATGCTGGGAATGAATGGGGAAAAAGAAAAAAAAAAAAGAAAATGCTACACACGCGGGCATGGGCGGGGGTGGGGGGGTGCAGGTCGTTTGGCCAACACCGGAGGTATTTTTAGATTCTGGGTGAATGAACCCGTATATTTATATACCGTCTGGGATTCCGGAGAATTTCCCAGTCGTCTGAGAGGATAACAGTACAACGGCCTAGTAATTTTCCATATAAGCGGAGTTTAAATTTCGTTTTCCTAACACCTAGCTCGAATTCTAACTACACTGAGAGAATTTTCAGCAATGCAAGCTGACTTCGTCGTGTCCCACGTGGGAATTTATTCGCGCCTAAATAACAGTTCGCTAATTCGCAATGCGAAGTAAAAGTTATCACAGAGGAATTTCTTTCGCACTATTCCTCGAAGCAAGAATATGGCAAAGATTTTAACACAGGAATTTTCGCACTATTCCTCGAAGCAAGGATGGTTAGCACTGGTTATTTCCTAACTACCTATCCTGAAAGGCATGCATTAACGAATCTAATACGGCGGTTCTTTTCTCTCAGTGATTACATGCGTCCCTATTTCTAATTCCTAGGAACAGTCACGATTGTAAAAAGGTTTTGCTAAGATTAACACATTACTTACGTGGAATTTTCTGGATCTGTGTGCTGGTTTTACACAAAAGGTTCGTAATTGTCTCGTACCCAGCTTAGCTTTGCTAATAGCTGATCTGGCAAGTTGCAAATGCAATAAAGCAACACTAGGGGAACTGCAACTGCGAAACGAGATCTATGGCCAGGTCGCCATTTTTACGTTTTTCCGTGGTTTTAGTTTGAAATATACTCTGTGAGACAGGTAGCAACAATTTAAGTTAATTTAGCCTTGTGATTCTGACTTCGTGGGTACGGGAAAACGTAAAAAAAGAGGTAAACAAAGGAGAATTTCATATGAGCATAGGGCTCTGGTTACTGAGGGAAATATTACGTAAAACACGTGGGCACATTTAAAGTAGTGTATTTACATAAATGACATTAGTACGGGAAAGAGGAACTCCGTAGATTGAATGAAACTGGGGAATTCCAGCCACAGCCCGAGAAGCTTCCACGATAGGATCCCTCTGAAATGAGAGATATGCACATTATACGCCAGTAATGAAAATAGACAAAAGAATAATGAATTCGAAGCTGCACTGAGGGTGCCAAAGGAGTAATAAAGAATTAATACTGCCGATGCAAGAGGCGCACGGACATTAGACAAGGGAGATTTCTGGCTTTCTCTTTAAGAAAATATTACGAGACAAAAGCGTGACTGAAATGGGGCTCTTCCAGGGCACTTTACCTTAGCAGATTTTCCGAGGGCGCGTAGAAGGCGGTGCGTGGATGACTTGCAATTTCCGAGGGCGAGTTTCTTCCACGTGGTGAGATGCAAGGGCTTCCGTAAAGGGGCAAGGCGTTGGGGGACTCCTCGAAACTCCAAGCAATGGCGTGTGGGCTCGAGGCAGGCCAGCGGTGTAGAGAACACTTGGAATACGGTCGAAGGGCACGAGGAAAAGTATACTTTGGACAGGGCCACGTGGTTAGGATGCAAGGGCATCGGTGGGGCCAGGTGTTGAGGACGTCTTCACAAGTTCACTCCATATCTTCCAGCCCGCGTGTGTCTGAGACCTCGTGGGCTTTTGCCTTTTATCCCCTCCTATGGGGCAGGGGGGCGTCCATCACAGATGCTTTGACTCATTGCACCTGCTGCCCGCAGGGGAGGTTTTGGCCTGTAGGAGAAACGCCCAAGCCAGATTACTTTTGCCTCGAAGGAAAGATCTTTATCAAAAATGGGAGCGCCTTTAATCTTTTAACCCTTGTTTTTAAGTCGATAGACAGATGGTCTATCGATCGGCCGGCTGGCAGTAAATGAACAACCAACAACAACAAAGGAGGGGGGGGAGGTAATTTGCTAGCGAATTCTTGCTAATCATAATAATATATTATATAAAACTTGGATATATTTAAACTCGTTCAAAATATAATGAATAAATACTGCACAAAGGTTTTCATATACAGTCAGGGGTGTGACCATAAGCCAGTGATGTTAGGGTGAACGGAGGCGTGGCAAGAAAAGATGCTTGCGTCCTATTGGTGTGCCTAAGGGCCTCCCTGAGCCATTACTCGTTCAGCCAATCAGAGCACACTGTGAGATTTTCTCACACTCCTGCCAAAGCATGAACCCATCACTCAAAAAATATATTCAACATGCAAATTTATCTAGTATTATTGCTTAAAATTTACTCATTCATTGCACATAACTATTCTTGAATAGGATGTTTTTCGAGAAAGGAATCTATGTCGTTTACCGAAGCAGCTTTGTAAAGATAAGCAAAAAAAAGTGTGAAATGATATTTGGCGTGGCCTGAGTAACCATTGGTCTGGGGATTAAGGACATTTCAAGTTGACCACACCTCCCCCTATGCCCTGCTGGTATAAATAGACCCAATATGGGTTAAGATACTCGGTTACAACTTTCCAGGAAGTGCTGTGAGACGTGACTTTCTCGGTGCAAGAGACCTTTTATATCAAAGACCTTGCTTGCCTCCGCAGTTAACGAGACAGAGACAAGAATTACTTCAGCTGAAATCCCATTTGCTATAAAATCAGACGAGATGTATAGGATGAGCGATTCTTTTGTGTGCGTCACAAAGGTAAGCCAAATTACACTATTTGTATTCCTACTCATATTTGTGAAGCTAAATATGTTGTGAAGAACTATTTAGACTCACAGGTGTGTTGTTACAAGTTATTAGTGAAGCTAAATATGCTGTGAAGAACTATTTAGACTCATAGGTGTGTTGTTACAAGTTATTAGTGAAGCTAAATATGTTGTGAAGAACTATTTAGACTCATAGATATGTTGTTACAAGTTATTGGTGAAGTTAAATATGTTGTGAATAACTATTTTACTCATAGATCTGATGTTACAAGTAGGAAATACTGAATTATAATTATTATTCTTCTTATTATAATTATCATTCTGCAGGGAAAATGAGGACTAGGATATGAACAAGATTTTTAGTGTTAACTTACAGCAGGGATATTTTCACAATTTTTAACTTCTTTAGTGTTATCATGGCTAAAGTTACAAATGACGATATGGGTTTTCAGTTAAATAAAAAAAATATGTAACAACACAACATGTACAAGAAATATCTACTTTCTATGGGCTACTTTGTTGGTGCTGTTGCTTAATTCATCTTACCGAGGTTCGTGTTTATTGTAGGCCTGTAGTTATTTCATTCCCTACAAAGCTTACTTATTTCATGCTTCAGTTAGTTGTGAATGTGGAAACTAGAAAAATGCACCCGACCGAATGCACCATTAGCCCAGACCGAACGTACCACCAACCTGGTCTCAAATGCACCAACCACTTGGTCTGAATGAACCATTTTGTAAATAGTCTGAATGCACCACACTGTATAAAAATGCGCTTATTGTCTAGTTGATTCTGATATCGTCAAATTTTTTTTATTTTTACTAGAAACTGGTTAAATCTCCAAGTTATTAGCGTGTTAAAAGTAGTAATTAAGTAATTTAAAGAATAGAGCGCCTTATTTCTTTACTAAAGCTTTTATATCATTCATCCTTTTATCATATGTGATATCAATATTTATTTTATTTTATATACTCCAGCTTAGTCTATAGGATATGAATTTTTCTGGCAGAAGTCTTCAAGGCTGTTGTTGGTTTTGTAATATTCCATTTTCATTCAGAAACAGTTAGGTTTGTAGTTTGAATTAGGAGGTAACTACCTATCTATGTAGTAAAGTTTTAAACTTCTCCCTCATAGCATAATGTGTTTGTTGGTTTTGTAATATTCTATTTTTATTCAGACTTTTTAAAATGATTCACTTTATCAAAGAAAATAATCCTGCAAAGTGAATATATATATAGTTATCTATATAGTCACCCAAAGAACAGGTGTTAAGTGAATTAAGTGGATGCACTGGGACCATAAGGAATGATGCATTTTAATTGGTTAGTTTTAATCATCTTCTCATATCAGAGTGTATTTGTTGGTTTTGTAATATTCTTACTGCATTCACTATATCAAGGAAAATAATCCTGGAAAATAAATATAGATACTTATATAGTTCCCCAAAGAGCAAGCGTTATGTGAATTAAGTTAGTGCATTGGGACCACAAAGAAAGATGCACTTTAATCAGGGAGTGGTGCGTTGGGACCAGATACTCGGTGTATTCGGGGATGATAAATGGTGCATTCAGACTAGTGTTGGTGCATTGAGGCAATGGTGCATTTAGTCCATAAACCGTGAATGTTGTACGACGATGTAAATTCTTTGCTGGGGAAAATGGTAAAAGTTTAGGAATAATTATGTTTGGACAAACCTTTATTCATTTGATTCAATTGATGAGTTAAGGGAACTAATACATTATCCGAAGATGGTTTTCAGTTACAGTTTTTTGTTGTTTGAAGAGTTTCAGTTTCTTATTAAATGACCCGCGTTTTCTCTTCGCCTTTATAATTCCTGAGGAGACCTATTTTAATCTGGTAACCTTAATTCAAGGTTATCTCCCAAGACTTTGCTGAATTCTGCCTCCATTAATTTAAATGTCTATATGCATAAATGTATGCATGCTTTTGGGGACATATTTTCGCGATGTTTGTTGAATCCCATATTTCGCATAACTTCCCTTGTTAAAGAGGTCACATTTCAAGGTCACTTTGGTATTGTGTGCGAGTCGGTCACCAGGGAACGTTATATTTTTTAAAATTTGGTTGCTTTGTTAATTCAAAATGGCAATTTTCCCAGTATGTAATTTGGTTGGCCACTGCAGAGATATATAATCTTATTTTAGTTTATATGTGATCAAGTATTTTTACGCTATATTCAGTATTTTATCCGTCATGAGAAACAATCTTAATCAGAAACAACCAACAGGCTAAGATAATTTTTGTCTTCACTATTTGCATATCTGTTTTTATTATTTTGCCTCAGTATCAAGAGTTTTTAAAAGTTTTTTTTCAGCTGCCTTTAGTCTTTTTCTCCACATTTTACTCTTGATGTTCTAATATAATTATTGGCTTATTATACGAGTTTATGAGCGTCTTAGATAACACTGCTGTTGAACTGGTCGACTCTTTCCTTAAACATGACTGATTTTGATAAAGTACTAAAACCCAGATGTCTCGAAGAATTTTAATTGGTCAAAATTTGTTCTTTGTTGGAAAATTTCTTTATATTATAGAGTTCCCACTTTTGTACATTTATGTTGAAACAGTCGATTTTTGCTAATATAGCGTCACAATCACCTTACCGCTAGAATTTTTTTACGGTCACTTTTGACTGATTCTAATTATAGCCAGATCTTAACATGGGTTTACTCTGGATATTTTTCCCTTATAATTCCTCAAGTTTAAAAGTCCTGGTATGGATTTTTTTATTTCATCAATCAATGAATCAATTAGCCTCTATTCCAGTGGTTCATAAACTGGGGTTACTTACCCCCGTGGGGGTATTGAATCCTTGTCTAGGGGGTAACGAGGCACTTTCTAAAAGTAACAGTTCTGAGTGAAATTCAGTAAAAATGGACAATGTCTCTTTGGCTATGCGACCTCGATTGTATTTTTTTATTGCTTGTATTAGTTTCTAGAATGTAAATAATCTGTATTAAAATTGTCGTATTTCTCTAAAAATAAAGCATTTACTGTGTTGTGAGTAAATTATCATAAAAATTCTCCTCTATATCAGCAAATTGTATTGACGACAAAAGTCCAAATCTGACAGCAAAGATTTTCGAAAATCTGAGCAGTGTTTCTAATCGGTGTTTAGACAATGATGAGCAGCACCGTTCAGGTGTTCGAAAGTCTTGGTTTTCATTTTTCAACTTACGTCAATAATACAATTTACTGATATCACTGGCTTTTTTAAATGAACAATAATTATAGTGGCTGATGTTGACAAAACACCTATAACTTATGACAATGAGTATCTCTGTTCCTTATCCCTAGTGTGCATTTTATGACGTAATAGTATTTCCCTTTAGCTTTAGTCTTGAATATATTTCACTTTTTTATTCATTATGTTACTTTTACACAACTTTCAATCTCGATAAAATAATGATTCCCTTTAGTTCAAGAGATTTTGTTGTAGTCGATTTTAAATTTATTTTTTTGCCATTTTCTAATTCTAATTTGTCTGGGTTGAAAGATCCTCTAATTTTCTATACTGTTTGCTCATGGCTTCCATTATTCATTTATGCTAATAGCTCTCCTAGTGAACACTTCCATTACTGTGATTTTAACCACCACCTTCGGGAGACAAATCACTCTAAAGGCAGCAGCGACATAAGACTCTTTTTCCTACATTTATCACATCTAAAAATGATTTATAGGTTCCTTCTTATCTTAAATAAAATTTCTTCTGCCCCAGGCATTTTCACACGCCTAACGCAAAATGCAGTTTATATACCATGTTCTACCAAATTTATAACATTTCCATTCACAGTTCCCATTCATGGTATTACATGACAGCTTTTTGTGTATAATGAAGAAGATTTAGTTGTGATGATATGATAATGAGACAGATGAATTAATATTCATTTTGCAAAGTTAAAAATTTTCGTGGCATTTTGGTACTGAGTCCTACAAAAGAGACATTGAATAAGTATTTTAATCATAACTCAAATTTCCTGGCTTCAAGTTCCCATATCTAATGAAAATATATGAAGCTAAGCCGAATGCGTCTATTTTGTGATTCATAGGTAGCAACTAACCAATTAAGTTCACTTGAAATTACAAATTTACAAAAAGTTTTGAAATAAGATGTTATTGAGGGCCCTCTCCAGATCTTCAATTTTTTCTGATTTATTTATGTATAAACATAAGAAATGCAACGATTTTCGTTAATTCGTGGAATTATCAACTACCTGCTTTGACAAGATGTATAAAAACTTCAAGAATCCTTCAAGGCAGGAACAGCATATGCAATAAGTGTTTAAGTCAGTATTTGACAAGAAATAGTTTTAGATGTTATTCCCAAGTTCACCAGCAAGAATTCATTCTTTCTACCCACCCGTTCACTTTCTTTTTTCGGTTTTGGTTAGAATAATCAGAACACAATATATGTACTTGAGCGATGGCATGTTCATGGAAAGCCAGTGAAATCGTTAAAATAAGTGTCCAATACTTCGCAATCATAGGTTAAATGAAAATCAGTTTCACCTGCGAAGGAAGCTTGGCTATGACCGCCGTCTGCATATCATGACCGCATGGGGATGCATATATTCATTCATATCATCAAGGAGAAAGTTTTCGTGGCATTCTGGTAGTACTTAATCCTACAGAATCCACATTCAGTAATCATTTTATGTATAAATCATATTTCCTGGCTACAAGTTCCGTTGTTTGATAAAGTGATATGAATCTGAAACGAAAGGTTAATTTACTGAATCAAGGATAGAACCTAACCCATTAGACTCACTTAAAATTACAGATTTAAAAAAAAAAAAATTTAAAGTTTTGAAATAAGATGTTAATGAAGGCCCTCTCCAAACTATAACCTTTTCTGATTTCTATATAAATGTCTGTAAATGTAATGATTTTCGTAAATTCGTAGAATTATTAACAAATTGATTTGCCAAAATACATAAAACAGCTAAAACAACCTTTAAAGGAGGAACGGCATATGAAATAAATATTTAAATTAATAATAGACAGGCAATTGTTTTAAATGTTATTCCTCTGCTTCCCAGCAAGTGTCCAATACTTCTTAATTATGTTTCACTGGCGAAAAAATCTTGACACATTATATATATATATATATATATATATATATATATATATATATATATATATATATATATATATATACGAACACAAATATATACTATATATATATACAAATGTATATATGGTTGTCATTATTTCTGTGTTGTTGTTTCTTTATTGATTATCTAATTCTTGTACTGTGCAATTTCAGTCGTATTTACGGTCCGTTGTGCCCTGCCATGAGAAGGCCGCGGAGGGAAGAAATTCGCTACTGTGCACGGCAGCTCTTCTTGGACACACAAACTGTGTCAGGATTCTCGTTGAACACCGAGGTGCAAACATCGAAGAACTGGGCTCAGGTATGTGCTTTTAGCGTTATCGCACAATAACTTTTCTGACCTACTATACTGGGATGATGTACCTGAAAACTTGGCATTCGTAGCACAGAATTTAATATGTAATTAACACTTTTTTTTCGTTGCAGTTTCAATCGAAGGACGTTTTTTATCTGGAGTTCGTCCTTTATGGTGTGCAAGTAACGGAGGCCACGATTGTGTAGTTTTGTATCTCCTGTCTAAAGGAGCCAATGCGAATGGCGTGACGGCTTTCATCGGCACTCCCTTGCGAGCAGCTTGTGCACGAGGCCACCTCAATATTGTTAGGCTTCTTGTAGAACACAGGGCATGTGAGTTTTTACACTATCATGTTTTTAATGTTGTTTAATGTAGAAGTTACTTATTTTCACTTATTATTTATTACTTGGGCTGATATTCATTGCAACATGCTCACATCAAGTGGTACATTTTCTTTTGCTACTGCCGTGCAGTGACAGTTTATCATGAGTTCACAAATCTGATTTACTTTTTCATTTATTTATTTTTCCAGATACTGAGGTTACTGATCAACGTGCTGTCACTTGTCTGATGCTTGCTTCCTCCAGTGGCCATTTGGCAATTGTCAAATACCTTTTAGAAGTTGGCGCTGATGTGAACAGCAAAGATATAGACGGCGAAAGCGCACTGCACGCCTGCGCAAACACTGGACATCTTGAAGTAATGAAACTGTTGCTGGATCACAACGCTCGAATGGCTGCCGACTATTCTGGTAAGTCTTGCTCAAAATTCTTCGGTTTAGAAACGAGTGGAAATCACGTGAATATGAAGACATCGATAGATTCCTTTATTCTTAGGGTTATTTATCATCTGTTTTCATTCACTTTACCAGGTTTAACGCCCTTGATTCTGGCGAGCCTTCGTGGTCATAAGGACATGGTGGAATACCTAGTAAGCAGAACAGATCTGGTATCTGTAAAAGATAAAGCCGACGCACTGGAGCTACTTGGAGCTTCCCTGGTCAACAACGCGGAAGATATAGGTGCTACACTTGATTACTAGAAATCAGCAATCAATCAGAGGTAAGTTTTTCTTGACCGGCTCTGATTAATGATGGACGCTTTTTCAGTATGATACTATGAATGCACTAATCTATTATTCTTTATCTATTATCTAACTACAAGTATTTTTTTCCAATTCGCGTCCCCTAATATATTGCAATATATTTCCAGGTACGTCAATGGTGCCCTGATTTATCCAAAAACCGACGATAGTTTGTCATGCCCTTCACATGAGAAGTTCAGTGAAGTCATCACCTTGCAGGATTTAGAAAATATACAGTAGAATTAGACTCTGAGGCAGTTCAAGTGCAGGCCATTCTCGTGATGGCAAGGATTATAGGCCCTGGTCACTCTGAAACAATGAAGTGTATGAAGGAAATAGGGATTGACTATATGAGTAACGATGCTATTGAACAACGCATCAAATTATGTTTCACTTCAAATCATTCACTAGACTGTTTGGATTCATAATAAACACTGAGAATGACCGCAACTGGAATGATAATCCAAAGGAATTTGCTGAGGAATTTGCGTGTGTATTTGAAAAAAGCATCAAAGAAATGGAACTAATCACTTCTACATTAAACAATGCAGACGGTTATGTAAGGAGGAAACACAACTCTCACCTGGACCGGTTTGTCATGATAGTTTTGCATCTATTGGTGCCGTTTACAAGGTTACAGGCTGATCTCCCTGGCTGCCAGCGTCATACAGCGAAAAAAGCAGTGTATACAGTATTAACGTTAAGAAGGGTATCAGGGATTCCCTAGGTTCGGCTGTTTTGCAAGTTGCTTGCTCCCGAGAACTTAAGGCAATTGCTGATTCGGAACTGCCTGTGTCTGTCACTGCCAGAACGGAGGTCGTGAACCTTCTGTTAGAGACTGGCTCTGATCCTCGTGTCACAGACACTGAAGGTAACACATCCCTCCACGAAATTGCCAAGAACGAAGAGTGTCCCAGAGGTGTAGTAGACGCCCTCTTGTCGCGAGGGGCTCACTTAGATGCTAAGAATGGTCAGGGCCAAACATTTGCATCTTTGAGAGCTGACCAAAGGCAGCCAGTTTCTCAGCTGGTGAATGTTGTTCGTCACACCTCTTTGCAGTGCCTAGCTGCAACGTGTATTAAAAGTCATGGTATTTCTTACAAGGGCGTCTTGCATCCCCAACTTGAAAAGTTTGTTGACATGCATTAAGTAGGTGTACTTTTTGTCCTATGTAATTACCTGAGTCCTGTTACATACTGTATATATCGAAGTGATGTAATTTACACCTGTTTAAATACTGTATTGTTTTTGTACATATGATTAGTAATTAAGTAGATATTTTGTAAGTTTTACATGTACGAAGTTACGTTTGATACTTTTCTTGTCTGTACCAATTATGGTTGGGTGTAATCAGTATTAGGCTATAATATATGATGTACGTAAGTTTACAGCTTATTATATATTAAGTATGCACAGTATATATATTTTATATTTGCATTTTCCATATAGAAACTAACTTATATATAAGCCTTTTGGATCTCATTGACTTTATTAATAACGGTTTTATCATCATGATAATTTAGGGATCGATATGTCGATCTTATCTGTATTCTGTAATGCATTTTCATAAATTTTGTTAAATATATATCCCCCAAACAAACGTTATACTTTCTTTCTTACCCCCAAGTAGTCGTCTTCCTCCGTGGAACATTAGCAAAAATATGGTCGTTTAGTTTATTTCTTATATATTATAACTGAATCTTGCTCGGAGGTTTTCACTTTAGTTATGAAGAACAACATTCATTAACTAGAGTTTTTTCTCAACATGGTTTTTATAATTAATGGTATAAGAATGATTAAGATAATAATTCAAGTACATCTTTGATATATTTTTCTGTTTGCAGTAAGATTAGAAGAAATGTAACATTAGGGGTGTCTGTAACTAATCTGTCAAATATCTGCTTAGTCATCAATTTCACGGTTTCATAAAACTAGCTAAAGTTTACTAGAAACTACTTTGATGAAATGATGTCTTAAGTTTAGTATAAATTAAATTGCTGACTGAACGAAAGTCAATTTCTGAATCCAAATAGTCGAGTGAATGATTTGAAGTGAAACAGTCTACTAGGTTCAGTGGATTTAGATGATTTCGTTGCGTTTCGATGGCATGAATCCATAAGCTGATGCATTATTTAATAGCATCGTTATTAACATGGTCAATCACTATTTTCTTAATATTCTTCATTGTTTCAGAGTGACCAGGGCCTAAAGTCCTTTCCATCATTATTTTTATATCTTTAATGAATATTAATTCTTAAGAAATGAAAAGACCAGTAGTTCAGGCGTTCGAGCAACGTACTTCCATTGTCCTTGTCTTTACACGACGAGTCATTCGGATCCAGTAATCTGCTTTTTGGAGTGAAAGCAATGGAAAGGGAAAGGGAAAGGAAGTTCCGGCTGAAGAAAGTAATCTTTTTCTGCTTTCACATGTTTCTTGGAATCTTAATTCGGAGACAGAAGTCTTATTCCTTTCTTGTCATGGCTTCGTGATATATATGCTAACTAGCATTTACGACATGTCTTTCCTTTTTAATATATATTATCTTATGCGAGTTTAAAATAATTTCCCTTCAGATTATTTCCTAAAAAAACGAAGTAACGTTTTCGCGACAAACCATTTCAGAACACGCAGTCATTAAGTTATTTAGGTGTTGACTAGGTATTGGTCAGCTTTAGTAAATTTTCATAATTAATGTAACAGATTTATCGAAATGTATGTTGGGAAACTCGTGAAATTGCTGGTATTGTCCACTAGCGTAGAAAGGGAAGGCATATCATAAAATTTTAACCAGTGATTTATAAACTTTTTCTTATACATTTCAATATTGTAACGAATTTTTAAGTGGCTAGATAAAATTAAAAACTAATCCAAAGTATTGTTTCCCTTGCCTAATAATGATGAAATGGTAACTGACTGCTTGTTCGGAGTTTAGAAGGTATCCATGGATTTTCATCTCTGGATCCCTATTAAAAATGATTGAGTGAAACGAATAAGCTTTCGTCTGTTGAAATGTAGAAGTGGCTCAGAATTTGAGAAGTATTACGTTAATTATTTACATCAAAAAGTGAATAGCAATGTTTTTATGAAGGGCCATTAAGGGAAGAACAGCCCTGGATATAAGGCATTTCAAGAACGAGGTAAGGATGCGTTGTTTTAAGAGAATTACAATAACTTCACGAAATGAGAGATGTAAAAGAAAGTTAGGGAAAGTAGGTGAAACATTATGAGGAAAGAAATTATGTCTCTCATACAAAGGGGATTGGATGATACTCCTGATAAAAAAATATTTATATGTGAACAAATACGTAACTTGTTGAAAAACTATAATTTTTGATAATTTCGCCTACAAAACACCAATATAACACGAACTAAACACTGGCGAAACCATGCTTAATATAGCTACTAAGGATTTGCGTTCACATTTGCATTTAAACTAAACTCTAACATTGATGGATAAGTAATGGGGTCACCTCTCTCCCTTGCTGCAATGCTAACACCTTTTTATGCCACTGAGAGAACCAAGGTCTCTAGACCTTCGAAAGAACTATATGGCTAAACAATTGCACTACAAAATTTGAACCCATATTTTATCCAAGACAAATAGATGACATTTTTTAACACATCCACAGATTCCTTGACTATTTAAATGCACAAATCCGAATATTAAAACAATATGTGAAATTGAAAATAACTGCACACCGCCATTGTCAGGGATCTCAACAACTTTTCTACTTCAGTTTACAAAAAATTCTCACCTACTGAACTAGGCCTTCATTTCTCACTTCTTTACAGAATGAATATAATAAAGACTGTTGTTTATCGAGGATACGATATTTTTTCAGCTTCATCAAATGTGATCAGAAAACTCAATACTTGCAAATTTACTTTCCTCCAGTTAATTTCCAATCACAATCACTCAACTCCTTAGATCATTTCTGGGTAAAAATTCCTTCTACTAATTCCTACTAATTCCTGTTTTCATTGTACCAAAGGACAGTCTATATATTTATATATATATATATATATATATATATATATATATATATATATATATATATATATATATATATATATATATATATATATATATATATATATATATACATATATATATATATACATATATATATATATACATATATATATATATATACATATATATATATATATATACATATATATATATATATATATATATATATATATATATATATATATATACATACATACAAGCACACACACATATATAATATATATATATAATAAACTTCCATACCTGGGAAGTCTTAGATTTGGGAAACGAAAAAAAGGCCTTTATAAAGTATTAAAAAATTGCTTACCAACTGATACAGCATATGATTATCTTACTAGTAAATTTACAACTGGGTCTTACCTTAGTGTGAGTGACCCTCTGCCTCAACGATTAGCTTCACGTGTTAACTAGTTCACTCGCCCAGGCTGTAACACCAGGTTTATTGGTATTGCAACCGTTAACTGCACCACACGATACCTGAGCACATAAGAAGGACTATCATCAGGACAGGGCTATCACTAATAAACAGTCAAACTCAGCTATCAGGAGATACTCTCACAAGCAACACCAGAGTTTCACACACCAAGACTTTAACATCTCGTACAAAGCAATAAACAAACTGCATTCTCACTACAGACTCTATTTTAGAATTAAACTTAACGGCAATGTACTGCCAATTCAGTAGTTCTTTAAAATAGCGTAGCACCTACTTCAAACGGTGCAGGTATTTTGACTATTGTCTAGTTTCCTTTCCTTTTCTTTAAATTGTTTACCACCATCAATCCATTACAACTATGCTAACTGCTCATTCGGATGAGCATGTTTATTTATTTATTTTTCATTTTTGCTGAGAGCATTTTATTTCTGTACATATATGATCCTTGTTATATTTCATGATTCTTACTCACAATTATTTTTGAAATCACAAGGAAGGAAAGAAGTGTCGATCCGTTCTACGAAAGAGTTGCATTTATTCAGTTTCAATTAAATATCAAAACTAAGAGTTGCATTTATTCAGTTTCAAATAGATATAAAAACTAACCAAAGTGATAATATAACTAAGGTTGTAAGTCACATTTGAAATAACCATACATATCTTGCATATGGCATCGCATGTTTGCGAAATAAAAAAAATCCTGATATCAGGAAAAGGAAAGTTACAAGACATGTACTTTAATTCAGTCATTTGTTAATACTACACGCAGTGCAAAATTAATAAAATTAATATGATGGGACTGCACGCTCGCTGAAATAATCACACTTAATTAGAGAGCTTCAACCTTCATAAAACAATAAAAACAATTATGGAGAGAACACGACGTATGTTTAATATTTCCTAACTTGTTGTGTCGAGTTTAATTAATAAAATGGGA
>JANJGK010004306.1:37500-50000 GCA_039081455.1 Macrobrachium rosenbergii
GTCAGTAACATTATTTCTTTTGTACTGTAAATCTAATGGGATCTTATTGGAGGCAACGTGAAAACGCAAAAATGAAGCTCGCTTTTCAGCATCGAAGTTTTCAGCCGCAATTTGACGATAAATCACAATTAGTTGAAAATTATTTGCCCTCACCTATAATAAAGCGTAGATGAATACAGTGTCTCTTTGGCTTTATAGGCTCAATAGCCGAAAGTTGACCCAAAATAATCATGGAGAACAGATATGCAAATCCCCAGATGGCGTCTGAGACAAATAGGGCCTGAATTGTACTGCGGTTCAAAAAAGTGGATTTTCGTAATAGAGAATTTTCTTTATATTACCTCACATTACACAAACACGTTTTCATGTGCATAAGATGCGGAAGCTATAAAGTACAAAAAAAAAAAAAAATTAAATAGTGGTTTAGGCATTGAGAGGGAAGGTTAAAAACAAGAGAGCTAGTTTAAACCACTATTGCATTCTAATTAAATAATTTTCAATATATGCTTGTTACAAAGAATACATGTATAAAAAATAACAGTGCGTGTAAATTCACGCATAACACACATACATATACTGTACATACACACATTCCCTTGTTATGACCTATTAGCAGCCTTGCGGGAAATTCATATTGTTCCACCAATATGAATTTTCTAAAATAGCTAAAACAGCAAAATCTTTCATTAAAAAAAATTCTTCACATTTTGAGCATTAGTTAAAATAACACTAATGATTTTAATTATCTGAAAGTAAAAAAATGAGAAATTCTTATATTTCTATTCTTCTGCTATATAAGCCCTTATTAAAACCATAATGATTTTTTTATCCAGATATTCATTGCGATCACGCAGAATAGTTTTTAATGCAAATTTCCCAGTGTGATAGAGTGGATTTAAAAAAATGATAGGGACCAACCCTAGCATATCATACATATTTCACCTATGACAGAGAGAGAGAGAGAGAGAGAGAGAGAGAGAGAGAGAGAGAGAGAGAGAGAGAGAGAGAGAGAGAGAGAGAGAAGCCACTGCAATTATCCTTTTGGTCGTCTCTCAGTCTCCTAACTAATTTTTACTTTTATCTGCCGTTGCATAAGCAGGGAGATTTTTTATTTTAAGAGACATTTAATACAGGACGAAATTATCTGTAGCAGTTTTCTAAGTGAATTCTGTCTTTAAAATATTTAGCCTGATTTTTCATTAACCACTTTATGACTTGATTTTTATTAATGTGAAAAATTAGAACTTTTACAAATTTATAATTTTTTTTTATAAAACGAGAGACAACATGTGAACCCAAAAACGAAAGTTATTGAAACTCATAACATCTGAAAATAAAACATGTCTCCGTGGAGAGAGAGAGAGAGAGAGAGAGAGAGAGAGAGAGAGAGAGAGAGAGAGAGAGAGAGAGAGAGGTGACAAGCCGTGCCATTGACCACAAGAAACTAAAGCCTCCCCAGAGCCTACTTTTATGACCCTGTTAATCCTTCCCTTTCCAAGCCGTTTACTTATATCACTGGCATCTTATTCCGTTATTCCTTTCCCAGTTCGACCACATCGTTCCAGTCCTAACCACTATGAACTGGTTTTACGTATTTCGATAGCTTTTAATTGATTCCATATTAGGTATACCTGATTTTACAAGGGACATAGAGTATCTTAAATCAAAGTATTTTATATTTCTTTATCCTTGTCACAACATGGTTAACGATATGCGTGATATTTCATTCTGATAGGCAGATAGTAATCACAGCATTGCATGAGACACACATGATGCCTATAATTTTTTTTATATTTTTCCTATACGAATCCTCTCTTTTAAAATAATTGAAATTTAAAAAATCGAAATAATTCTCATTAAGTGTAAAAATAGGAAATACATGACTTAATTTTTTATTATAAACAAAAACTTATAAAGCCAGAACGTTACGAAATGCAACTTGGTTCATCATTGATGAAATAAAAATAATTAAATAAAAAAATAAATAAACCAGATGACACAGCGTACAGTATATCAGAAGGAAATATAGAAGACAGCGGAATGAAGGCCAAAGAATACCAATTCCCTTAAAGTCTCAGGGTTTTCAGAACGGCTTAGCAGGCCAACTTAAGCTAACGTGATAAGGAAAACCAGTCTTTATTTTTCATGCTGTGACGTTCACCTTTCATTAGAATCATCTGGAAGCCAATACTTAGGCACAAACTGTGATAAAACCATCAAAACAAACTATTTATTATAGGGTCTCACTTAACCTTTCTTTCTGGCCTTTTTAATCCGAGCCACCTACCTTAATTGGCTTCTTAATCCGGTAACTCCACTCCGGTTTGACAGTCCTAATCCAGCGCTGACCACAATCCCAGGGTCTAGATCTTTTGCTGTTTAACTCCTCTGGTAAACAGACGTCGAAGGATGTGGGAATTTCACCGGTGAACAAAAGAAAATTTCATTATTTAGGAAGCAAAAACGAAGTCTTTTTATTTGAACTCAACCGAAGTACCATGAGAATGTTCATTTTAAAAATCTCGTCATAACCGGCCGGGGGCTATAAAGGTGACGAACATTCTCTTCAAGTAACTAAGCCCTGTCCTGAAGTCCAACGGAAATGGATTAGTGTTTTTAAGGAAACTGGATCATACCGGGTGAAACTTTGTCCCTTGTTTTAAATGAAAAATATAAATTTCTATTTTCTGCAGTACGTATGTATGTGCGTATGTATGTATATATAAACAATCTCGTATCGAGTATTAAGTCAAGAAATCAAATAGTAAATAATATATTACCCGGATACTGATCAGTGTAAACAGTAATCATTGTATGTCTATAACGATTCCTCACACTTAATTACATTAAAATTGTTGGAAGATGGTATAATGAAAAAATATTGTCGAATACATACACACACGTATGTATACACACACACGCGTGCGCGCACACACATATATGACGATAAAAATGCCCATAAAATACTGTATGAACGTTTCAACCATATATTTCGAGCATTTCCGTCTGTGCCCCTGTTCACTAGTCAAATATGGACTGTTGATAGATACAAGGGTATAAATACAAATCATATGTAGGTGTTTTGTGTATATACCCTTGTATCTATCATCTGTCCATATTAATTCTTATCAGTGAACAGGGGTACAGAAGGAAATGCTCGAAATATAAATTATGGTTGAATCGTTCATACGGTGTTTTATGGGCATTTTTATCTTCATATTATACTGTCGTATTGCAGTAAAAGACATTCATATATATATATATATATATATATATATATATATATATATATATATATATATATATATATATATATATATATATATATATATATATATATATATATATATATATAAAGGTGAACATTAACATCTCTAAATGAGAGACAACCATCATATTCTTCTTCGTAAGTAACAATAACAGAAGCTACCAAACTGATCAGTACTGAAAAGAAATGTATTCACATTGTCGGTTAGAGGCCATATGCAAAAAATATCTACATATATTATCTAAACCGCACTAAATTTTTACGTAATAATTTACCATATGGTGTTTGGTGTTCGTGGTTTAGAACACCATATTAATTTTACTTACGAACAAGAACATGATGGTTGTCTCATTTTTAGATGTAAATGTTCACCGCACTTTAAATGGCTTTAAATACTCAGGTTATAGGAAACTTACAAGTGTAAATTCATACATCCATTATTATTCTAATCATAGCAATCAAGTCAAGAGCTTTACGTATCTGCAGCCCTGAATTTCTTCAAGAAAAGCTTGAAAATATTTTCAACATATCAGAAAAATCAAAATACCCCAAATTTTTGTTGAATGTACTTTGCAAAAAGCACAAAAAAAAACTTTATTCAGTAACTACTAGAGTGGCTTTAAAAAATCAAAATATATTTTACCATACAGTGATCTCCTACGTAGGGTTCCAATTTTTTGCAAGAATTTTAATATTGTTGTTTTTAAATTTTCAAATGCCTTGAAAAACATACTAATAAGGAATTATCCCAGAGTTTCTCAGGGCTGTACTTACATGGATTCTTGCATGAATTGCAAGTGTTTTTATATAGGACAACCTGGGAAGGGACTGATGAAAAGAATTAATCCACACAGATATAGTGTGAGAACGGGACAAATGTCGAATGTTTTATTTTTACACATTAACAATTTTAATCGTGTGATTCATTGGGAGGAGGCAAAAGTTGTTTTATATTGCAACAATATAACTCGTAGAAATGTTATTGAATCTGCTTTGATTAAATATCACAGTGATTTATTGAAAGGAAACCAGGGAATGTACAAACTAGACGCATTTTTTGTTAAAGAGATTTGTAAGACTTTCTTTTTACTCACCTGTTGAGGTGTTCTGTATCGGCTGTACTGGTTTTAACCGGACTTTGAATATTTGTTTCCATTTTTTCAGCTTTTATGTTTACTTTGTTAGATATTCTCGGTGTGTTTAGCATTGTGCCTCGAAAATGTGTTGAAATAACACGAAAGCTCTTGGTAATCATTTCTATTACTTTTCTTGTGGCTTTAGCTGAATACACACACATACATACACACAGATATATATATATATATGTATATATATACATATATACATGTGTGTGTGCAGACACACATACACACACACACATCATATATATATATATATATATATATATATATATATATATATATATATATATATATATATATATATATATATATATATATATATATATATATATATATATATATCTATGTGTGTGTGTGTGTGTGTGTGTGTTAATGAATAGTTAGACGGAGAGATAGATACATGGATAGAAAGATGGATATATATATATATATATATATATATATATATATATATATATATATATATATATATATATATATATATATTTATATACCCATCCTAGAGCAGCGCTTACAATTCTTTTTGGTTGATTGGCGTGGTGGCCTCAACGGGTGTTTGCATTATGATCCAGGAGTGTTTGAGCCATATATCACTCAGCCAATCATAGCTCTCCGTCATCCACCCATCCATCTGCCATGCATAAACATTCCAACAATAATAATAATGTGTCCGTTAAAAGGAAAAATAAATTAATGAATTTTCTTTGTACAAAATTTTATATGATTTATTTCTGATAATAAATTCTCATTTTAATCCTTTCTGGTCTAGTTGTTCTTTGACGGCAATTACCGTCTCTCACAGAACTAAAATTTCTTTACTAGGGAAACGTTGTCAAAATGGGCAGGGACGTGGATCGGGTGACCCTTGTGACGTCAGAACCTTGCCCCAACCGAAGGTGCCCATTTGTCAGGGGCTTACTTATATTTTAATCCCGACTCCTCCGCTGCGCCACCCTGCACTGGTATAAATAGGCTCAAAATGGGTATCAAATTTCACTTTTGTCTTTGCACGAGGTGTCGTGATAAGTGGCTTTCGGTTTCCAAGAGTCTCGTCGAATCGAAGACCTTAATTTCCGCCGCTAATTATTTCAGTGTACAATTTTCTTTTAAGAGAGACAGTAGGCAGAAATGGACGGGATTGTGTTGGCTTTCGTATGCGTCGCCGAGGTACAGTAAGTAGAATTATAATGTTAATATTTAATCTTCAAAATATATGTCGTTTTGCCAAATCTATTATGCTGCATGCCTCTCTCTCTCTCTCTCTCTCTCTCTCTCTCTCTCTCTCTCTCTCTCTCTCTCTCTCTCTCTCCAAACTAAATTTGTTGGATATTTCCGTCTGGTTTTTCATAACTGAGTTTGAATAAGAAACGGTTGAGTTTTTATCAAATTTCTAGTTTTAGTTCTATTTATTTATGATTCAGTGTTTTCAATTACTTTCGAGATACTTTTGTTACACCTCAAAAACAGTGATTTGTGTATGTCCATTCTCCTGGTCGGATTTGCACTTTCTACATTTTCTCATGATTTTCTTCATATATATATTCGATTTACATCACAATATAAATAGCTAATGAAGGTAAATAAGGATGGGCTTCACACTTCCCAAAAGGATATATTTACTACTTAATTTTGGTATGAAATTCTTGACTTCTTATAGTCAGATAGTGGCTGGTTACACAGTTGTATATAAGCGTTTTTAGTCTATCATATTTGGATATTTTTTGTGAAGGCTAAATTAAATTTTTCATGAGCGACAGCGTTTTATTCTCGTAACTGTAATATTTATTTCTGCTTTCAAGTATCAATCCTATTTTGTTTTCTGTCCATCCAGTTCCATATGTTCTTCAATATTTCCGGAATTTTTGTACCAATATGCTCAGTGTAGTCCCATACCCAAGTAAAATTCCGTATTATCTGAGAACACATTACAATTTATTTCATTTTTCCATTTTTAATCATTGACTGCGTACAATAAATTATGCCGGTTCTTCGACACTGCCTTGTGGCACTCCTTTCTGTAGAGTTTTTGACGTTTCTCCAAATCAAAATTGAATTCCTGAATCAAGCGACGTTCTGGGTCAATAGCATTAGCATCACACATTTGTCATTGGTTGCATACTTTAGTTCATTCACCACAGAAGGAAATACTATTTCGATAAAGGGGTAAAATTTTGCACCGTTCAGTATGTTCAACAATGCTTTCAAAAATTCGTTTTCCTTTATGAGATGGTAAAAAATTATGTACATGATTTGAGGGTAACCTTGATCATTTGATTCTTTTCCAATGTCTAACTCTCGAAATGGGTTACCATTACAGCGTGTATTTTCGCCCTACTTTATTTTTCTAAAATTTTCCTCATGCCTCATATAAAAAAAAAATACTTCTTGGAAACATTAATTTTTTCATTATTTACATAACTTTCATATTTTCGGCAAAAAAAGGACGATTTAGAAATTACTTTCACTTTCTTTGACGGCAATTTACACAGCTTTTGGTTATTTTTGTTATAGTACAGTAATTAACTAAACTATATTTTTTTCTGAAAATTTATCTTAAACTTTATTTAGCTCTCTCCCCACTTGTGGTATTCTGGCTTGCTGAGTGATCACAGATATTTCAGTTGTTCACTGCGATCAGGACTTAATGTCTAATATATGGCAAGATCTGGCGATTATATTTAAGGAGCTTATCTAGTTAGAATGGTTTTGTACCAAGGTTTGAACTTTTAGTATCCTGCAAACTGTCTTCTCACATAAGAGTTTGACTGCAACATTAAATACATCTAAATAGTCTTTTGGTTCGTTAACTACTTTCTAATGCCTAACCAAATAATTTTTAACATGAATATATCAAATTTGTCATCGTGTTTCAATATTTTTCTTCCCACTGACTAAACCTTGACGAGGTACTTCTTACATCTATGGTGCATTTCTTTTTCATCGTCAGTTATATCATTCATTCCCGCTTCTACGAACTACTATAGTATGACATGTGTTCTGTATGTTAGCCATGGCAATTTATACCCTTTTTCATAAAACAATATTCTTTCAGTAGCTGGTCTTTCTCATATTTTCGTCATACAGTTTCCCCTTCAGCTTTCTCCGCTTATTTTAAAGTTTTTGACATTTAAAGTATTTTGTTACAAGGTACCGGTCATGGACACTACAACATTTGCTGAATTTTAGCACTGCACTGCTTGATTTAGTCAGTTTTGAACATGTTATGATGCAGTTTCCATCACTTTGTCTTTTACTTTATCTTGTGTCAGTTTGGTTCTTTCCTGATTTTCGGTTACTTATTTTGGTCTCTTGTTCATCTTCTAAAACATTTTCCATATGATGTTGCGGGGTCTTTTTTCCCCAGTTGCGATATTTATTACAAAATATTTTGTAAGATTATTATATTTTACAACATGTAACACATTTTTTTTTTTTTTTTGTCAGGAAACTCGTAAAGGGTCTTACTTTTGCTTGCTAATCGAATTTCTGGAATCGCCGGCATGTTTTTCTTCTGCTTAAAAGCTGCGTTTGAGGCGTCAAGTGCTTTTAGAAATACCTTACTTTAATTTGATTTTGATGCTTTAAAATAATATTGTAGTTTTAATTTGTCCAATTTTCATTGTTTTCTGTGACTGTCTTATTATACTTCCCTTCACTTCGTGTCTTTTTTTAGACATAACTTTCATGAGAGGCTCTGGTCCCAATGCACCACTTCCAATTAAAGTGTATCCTTCCTTGTGGTCCCAGTGCGCCAACTTAATTCAAATATCACCTGCTAACTTTGGGGAACTATATTCACTTTGCAGGATTATTTTCTTTGATATAGTGAATCATTTACAAAGTCTGAATACAGTAAGAATATTGCAAAACCAACAAATACATTATGTTATGAGAAGATGAAAACTAACCAGTTAAAATGATTTATTTCTTATGGTCCCAATGCATCAACTTAATTCACTTAACACCTGTTCTTTGGGTGACTATATAGGTAACTATATATATTCCCTTTACGGGATTATTTTCTTTGATAAAGTAAATCATTTTAAAATTCTGAATAAAAACAGAACATTACAAAACCAACAAGACACTTTACGGCGTCTGCCAGAAAAATTCATAGCCTATAGACTAAGCTGGAGTACATAAAATTAAATAAATATTGATATCAAACATGATAAAAAGGATGAATGATATAAAAGCTTCAGTAAGGAAATAAGGGTCTGTTCTTTAAATTACCTAATAACTACTTTTAACAAGCTAAGAACTTTGAGGTTTAAACCATTTTCTAGTAAGAATGACAAAGATTTAATGACACCAGAATCAACCAGACAACAAGCGCATTTTTATGCAGTGTGGTCAGACTATTTACAAAATGGTGTATTCAGACTTAAGTGGTTGGTGCATTTAGACCAGGCTGGTGGTGCATTCGGTCTAGGCTAATAGTGCATTCGGTCTGGTGCACTCAGGCAATGGTGCATTTTGTCTAGTTTCACATCGAACGCTTTAGTGTTAACTACATGTCACGCGTCTTCTTAAATTCCTCTCGTCTAAAAAGTTCAGTTTTTTTTATTTATTTTTTTTTGGGGGGGCTGGGTTCTATATGATATACCCTAAACTTCACTTTATTATTTTATTTTATTATTTATATTCACAAAATGTTTTATTGGTCTTAATTTTCCCTAAAACTGTTAGTATTTTTTATTTCTACCTAAAACCTTGGCCCATTTCACCTAACTTCTCATCTGTTAAGGCAACAAAGAAACTCCAGCCATGAAAGATAAGCTGAGAGGACAAGGTATCGGGGAGTTAATGATGATCCTGAAACAATGAGAAGTATCTGGTTGTAACTTGTAAAAAGAGCAAATGGAATCTACGTGAGGAAAAATATTTAAATAGTCTTTCAAGCCTAAAACTTGTGTCACCCAGTCCTAGAGAACTGTATTTCAAACAAAACAATGACACACCAATAAACGATTAAGTTTAAACGTTCAAATAATCTAATCCTAGTATCAAGTGGAATATAACACCAATTAAAAGAAGGGCGCATAAAATTTGTAACCTTGAATGAAGATAGCCTAAAAATGGCCCAACACAGAGCACGTTCGCTTCCTTCGGGTAAATGTGCTTAACTGAAATGAATGACTGTATGTACATAAATATCGAGGACGAAGTAACAAAAATTCAGATTCCTTGTCTGTTTTTCAGCCTTACGGATTGCCCACGGCGTCTTGTATTGAGAATGCCGAAATGGGATGGGATTCCTTATTGCATACAGCGGCAATGCTTGGACATACAACCTGTGTCAGGATCCTCGTCGATTACCACAATGCAAATATCGAAGGAATGGGGTCAGGTATGGAAAGTTTTTATATGTGCGTTGAATGACTTGAATTGTTCTTACTATGAAATATTTAGTATATCACCTTACCTACATTTACAATATGCACACATATATTGTATCAATTCTTCAAATGACTGACTAGTTTCCTTTTGTAGTGTCAATATCTGGACGATATCTGAATGGAGTTAACCCTTTATGGTGTGCTGCTTCCAAAGGCCACTTAGAGATCGTGGCCTTTCTCCTTTCCAAGGGCGCCAATGCAAATGGCGTCACGACCTTCAACAGCACGCCCTTGGCAGTAGCCTGTTCCCACGGACACCTCGAAATTGCCAGACTTCTTGTGGAACACGGAGCTTGTGAGTTTTGGGAATCATTCGATTTTGTCTTTGATGATCCTTCGTACAACTGCTCCGTATTTAAACAACTGTTGTTCACTTGTTGCCTGCCTGATGCCACGTAAAATATTGTGCCATCTGGTTTTTTTTTTTAAGTTAATGATTTATTGATTGATTCATTCATTCATTCACTCATTCATTTATTTATCCGTTTATTGATCTATTGATTTAATAATTTACTTTTATTTTTTTGTAAGTTTGTTAACTTATTTATTTATTCGCTTATTTGTTTGTTCGTTAATTATTAACTTATTTATTAATGCTTTCATTTCTTGTTTGTTTCTTTGTTTATTTACTTATGCTTGTTGTTATTTATTCATGTGTTATTCCAGACATTGAGGCTGCCGATCACCACGCGGCCACCTGTCTGATGCTCGCTTCTTGCAACGGTCATCTGGAGATTGTGAAGTACCTTTTGTATATTGGAGCTGACGTGAATAGCAAAAATATATACGGGAAAGGCGCTTTGCATGGATGTGCAGAATCAGGATATCTGGAAATAATGAAGGCATTGCTGGACCACAATGCTCGTTTGGATGCCGATTATTCTGGTAAGTTGAATGGAAATATGTTCAACTGAATTATTTCGATGGTCTGCGCTGAATACAAATTTCCAATGCATAGCAGTATAAATTAACTTTTAGAATATGAGTCCACGTCATTTTGTTTATAAAATGAAATGTACCCTTCCACAAAATCTTAGTATCAAATGCAATGCCACTAAAATGAATTCAAGTCAGTCACTTTCTTCTGGAGTGATTTATCCATTGTCTTCTCCTTTCCAGGAACAACACCCTTAATGGCAGCGAGCTCTTGTGGTCATGCAAACGTCGTCGAATATCTCGTTTCCAGAACAGATATATCCAGGATGGAGAAAATCGAAGCACTGGAGCTTCTTGGAGCCTCAGTTTTAGACAAAATCAGAGATGCAGTCGGTGCTGTCGAGCACTGGAAATCAGCGCTGAGTCTGAGGTGCGTTTTGATGAATTGTCCAAATGATTTTTTTTTAGTTAATTAACAATTTTTACTTTTGTGTATTGGAAAAGTTTAAATTCACTCGAAAACTGTTTATATATTTAAATGACGATGTTGTGTAACTGGCTTGATATTTGTTTTCTTATTCTTAATCACATATCCCTGAAAAGAGGAACAATTTGGTTATCCTAATCTCTTTTGCAATGCATTTTCAGGTGCGTCGATGGAGCGCTGATGTACCCAAAACCTGACCATCATCTGGCATGTCCTTTGTGTGACGAATTCAGTGAATTTACGACCTTGCAACAGCTGGAGGCCATAGAAAACAACAACAATGCAGTACACGTACAGTCCCTGCTTGTGAAAGAAAGGATCTTAGGACCTGATGATCCTGAAACAATGAAAAGTATCCGGTCGACAGGACTTGATTATGCGAGAAGTGGCGCTTTTAAATGGTGCATCAACTTATGGGTGCACGCCATCAGCAAGCAACAGCTTCAACTCAAGCCACTAGACCAGAACAGACTGTTTCACCTGCAGTCATTTGTTAGTTTATTTGCAATCTTGACGAACAGTGACCACAAACGCAAAGGGAATTGGGTACCTGTGATCTACTTTGAGGATTTAATGTGTGTTTTCGAATTATGCACTGAAGAGATGGGAGTGATTATTTGTACACTGAATGAAGCAGACATTTGTGAGAGAAAGAAGCACGATTCACACCTCGACCAGATTATTGCCATAGTAATGCATTTGTTAGCATCATTAACGCGATTGCAGACTGATTTCTCGTCCAGTCAGTGGTACACAGTGAAAATGGCAGTGAGTAGGCTGGTGGATATAGATCCAAGGGCCTCCACAGGTTCGAATCTGCTCCATCTGGCATGTTCCATGCCAATCTCTGCCTCACTCAGGGCAGAAATTATAGACCTTCTCTTGGAAAATGGGTCAGATCCTAGTGTCAGGGACCATGCGGGTAACACACCCCTGCATACGCTTGCCTTAAATGAGGAGTTTTCAGAGCACACAGTAGATGCTCTTCTGTCTGCTGGAGCTAAATTGGATGATTTAAACAACCAAGGTGAAACTTTTGGATCGTTAGTGGCTTCCCGGGGACAGCCACTTGGTCAAACAGCAGATGCTGTAAGTCATACCCCTGTGCAATGCCTGGCTGCTGAATGAATTTTGAAACAATTTTTACAGGGGTATCTTGCATCCCAGACTTTGGTGGTTGTTGACATGTACTGATTTAGTGGACTATTTGTTCAGTGGATACGTCAGATTCATGATTGATATAAACTGTACGTCTTATAATGATGTAATTAATTCCCGTATGAATGTATATATTTCATGTTAGATTTTTATTGTACATAATGTATATC
>JANJGK010004306.1:55000-64742 GCA_039081455.1 Macrobrachium rosenbergii
GAAAGAATAAAAATGGGGCATATTATATTATATATTAATATTATATTTAAGGAAACACTGGTAATAATTATATAAAAAAGCACTGAAATTATTGTATTAATGTTAAAAACCTTGAAAAAAATATAAAAGGTACTGAATCACGTTCAATTGTACAAAATAACAGAACAAGGGAGTAGCAAGTACCCGTCAAAACAGGGATTACCCTTCCACCAACAACCGTCCCCCCCTCCCTCCCAAAACCCAAACACGCAACCAAAGCAAGGCAAAGGAAATGGAATCATACGAGTGTTGTGACAAGAGCTTCTACGCCACTTAGGCAGCTGGACAATTAAGTATATTTTTTAATCTGTAATGTATCAAGACTTGTAATTAGATAGGTAAAGATATAATGAACGGAAATGCGACTAGTTTCAAAATTAATAAAAAAGGAAAATGTGTGCGACCGTTCCACAACATTACTATTGTTATAGACCGTTCCACATCATTACTATTGTTATAGACGGTCCCACAACATTACTATTGTTATAGACCGTTCCACAACATTACTATTGTTATAGACCGTTCCACAACATTACTCTTGTTATAGAACGTTCCACAACATTACTATTGTTACAGGACCAAATTCAAGAGGCCGGGCGGAGCTAAAACAGATTAAAACAGAGCTGACGGATTTCATTTAGGAGAACGTTCCTGGAGGCTCCTCTGGGGCGATAATAATCCTTCAGTCCCAGAACTAGGTCTATGGCTTTCAGTTCCATGATACTTTGTCGTTTGAGGCTCAAGTTATATAGAATATTCACTGGTTTGGTTGCTCATTATCTCTCTGAGAAATGGTTGGAAAACGTGGCCACATTACATACTTGTCGAAATGGTAAAATGCTTCTCGTAGCACAGTTAACTGACACAAGAACTCAGAAGGACGGTTAACTCTCCCAGGTATTATCTGCCGTTGTAATTTTTGTTCTTTCAGTGGTTAAAATAAGTGCAGTACCAATTACCTAACTTCATCAGTATAAGGCTTTCAAAGTGACTTATTCTTATTGCCCACTGACACACAAACTGATTTAACTGGAACAGAATTGTAGTCTTTATTTCATATAGAACAATCTAGAATCAAGTAGGGTATTTGTTATTTCACCTGTGATGGTGAGTCTGACCAAGTTTAGCACATCTTGAACGAAAAAGGATGTGTAGGCCTACATACCAAGGTACATACCGTAAACACGCAAAAAAAAAAAAAGATTACACACATTATACTTAAGACACTTACAGATAACTATGCAGTTAAAATGACTTACATATGAAATATTGATATAAAAAAAATGATATGGGTGGAAAGTGTGGAAACGTTTTCAGAATATAGAAAATAAGAAATTATATGCAGGTAAGTATCAAGCACAGAATATCAAAATAGGGGAGTAAAAAAGCTACACATTGCGGCTTTAAAATTTAATAATAAAAAATTTTGTTCATTAACCAAAATGTCTGTAAATTTACCCTTACCATGCGCACACATATTCAATAAATATATATATATATATATATATATATATATATATATATATATATATATATATATATATATATATATATATATATATATATATATATATATATATATATATTATATAAAACTTGGATATATTTAAACTCGTTCAAAATATAATGAATAAATACTGCACAAAGGTTTTCATATACAGTCAGGGGTGTGACCATAAGCCAGTGATGTTAGGGTGAACGGAGGCGTGGCAAGAAAAGATGCTTGCGTCCTATTGGTGTGCCTAAGGGCCTCCCTGAGCCATTACTCGTTCAGCCAATCAGAGCACACTGTGAGATTTTCTCACACTCCTGCCAAAGCATGAACCCATCACTCAAAAAATATATTCAACATGCAAATTTATCTAGTATTATTGCTTAAAATTTACTCATTCATTGCACATAACTATTCTTGAATAGGATGTTTTTCGAGAAAGGAATCTATGTCGTTTACCGAAGCAGCTTTGTAAAGATAAGCAAAAAAAAGTGTGAAATGATATTTGGCGTGGCCTGAGTAACCATTGGTCTGGGGATTAAGGACATTTCAAGTTGACCACACCTCCCCCTATGCCCTGCTGGTATAAATAGACCCAATATGGGTTAAGATACTCGGTTACAACTTTCCAGGAAGTGCTGTGAGACGTGACTTTCTCGGTGCAAGAGACCTTTTATATCAAAGACCTTACTTGCCTCCGCAGTTAACGAGACAGAGACAAGAATTACTTCAGCTGAAATCCCATTTGCTATAAAATCAGACGAGATGTATAGGATGAGCGATTCTTTTGTGTGCGTCACAAAGGTAAGCCAAGTTACACTATTTGTATTCCTACTCATATTTGTGAAGCTAAATATGTTGTGAAGAACTATTTAGACTCATAGGTGTGTTGTTACAAGTTATTAGTGAAGCTAAATATGCTGTGAAGAACTATTTAGACTCATAGGTGTGTTGTTACAAGTTATTAGTGAAGCTAAATATGTTGTGAAGAACTATTTAGACTCATAGATATGTTGTTACAAGTTATTGGTGAAGTTAAATATGTTGTGAATAACTATTTTACTCAGATCTGATGTTACAAGTAGGAAATACTGAATTATAATTATTATTCTTCTTATTATTATTATCATTCTGCAGGGAAAATGAGGACTAGGATATGAACAAGATTTTTAGTGTTAACTTACAGCAGGGATATTTTCACAATTTTTAACTTCTTTAGTGTAATCATGGCTAAAGTTACAAATGACGATATGGGTTTTCAGTTAAATAAAAAAAATATGTAACAACACAACATGTACAAGAAATATCTACTTTCTATGGGCTACTTAGTTGATGCTATTGATTAGTTCATCTTACCGAGGTTCGTGTTTATTGTAGGCCTGTAGTTATTTCATTCCCTACAAAGCTTACTTATTTCATGCTTCAGTTAGTTGTGAATGTGGAAACTAGAAAAATGCACCAGACCGAATGCACCATTAGCCCAGACCGAACGTACCACCAGCCTGGTCTCAAATGCACCAACCACTTGGTCTGAATGAACCATTTTGTAAATAGTCTGAATGCACCACACTGTATAAAAATGCGCTTATTGTCTAGTTGATTCTGATATCGTCAAATTTTTTTTATTTTTACTAGAAACTGGTTAAATCTCCAAGTTATTAGCGTGTTAAAAGTAGTAATTAAGTAATTTAAAGAATAGAGCGCCTTATTTCTTTACTAAAGCTTTTATATCATTCATCCTTTTATCATATGTGATATCAATATTTATTTTATTTTATATACTCCAGCTTAGTCTATAGGATATGAATTTTTCTGGCAGAAGTCTTCAAGGCTGTTGTTGGTTTTGTAATATTCCATTTTCATTCAGAAACAGTTAGGCTTGTAGTTTGAATTAGGAGGTAACTACCTATCTATGTAGTAAAGTTTTAAACTTCTCCCTCATAGCATAATGTGTTTGTTGGTTTTGTAATATTCTATTTTTATTCAGACTTTTTAAAATGATTCACTTTATCAAATAATAGCTCAAAGTGAATATATATATAGTTATCTATATAGTCACCCAAAGAACGGGTGTTAGGTGAATTAAGTTGGTGCACTGGGACCATAAGGAATGATGCATTTTAATTGGTTAGTTTTAATCATCTTCTCATATCAGAGTCTATTTGTTGGTTTTGTAATATTCTTACTGCATTCACTATATCAAGGAAAATAATCCTGGAAAATAAATATAGATACTTATATAGTTCCCCAAAGAGCAAGCGTTATGTGAATTAAGTTAGTGCATTGGGACCACAAAGAAAGATGCACTTTAATCAGGAAGTGGTGCATTGGGACCAGATACTCGGTGTATTCGGGGATGATAAATGGTGCATTCAGACTAGTGTTGGTGCATTGAGGCAATGGTGCATTTAGTCCATAAACCGTGAATGTTGTACGACGATGTAAATTCTTTGCTGGGGAAAATGGTAAAAGTTTAGGAATAATTATGTTTGGACAAACCTTTATTCATTTGATTCAATTGATGAGTTAAGGGAACTAATACATTATCCGAAGATGGTTTTCAGTTACAGTTTTTTGTTGTTTGAAGAGTTTCAGTTTCTTATTAAATGACCCGCGTTTTCTCTTCGCCTTTATAATTCCTGAGGAGACCTATTTTAATCTGGTAACCTTAATTCAAGGTTATCTCCCAAGACTTTGCTGAATTCTGGCTCCATTAATTTAAATGTCTATATGCATAAATGTATGCATGCTTTTGGGGACATATTTTCGCGATGTTTGTTGAATCCCATATTTCGCATAACTTCCCTTGTTAAAGAGGTCACATTTCAAGGTCACTTTGGTATTGTGTGCGAGTCGGTTACCAGGGAACGTTATATTTTTTAAAATTTGGTTGCTTTGTTAATTCAAAATGGCAATTTTCCCAGTATGTAATTTGGTTGGCCACTGCAGAGATATATAATCTTATTTTAGTTTATATGTGATCAAGTATTTTTACGCTATATTCAGTATTTTATCCGTCATGAGAAACAATCTTAATCAGAAACAACCAACAGGCTAAGATCATTTTTGTCTTCACTATTTGCATATCTGTTTTTATTATTTTGCCTCAGTATCAAGAGTTTTTAAAAGTTTTTTTTCAGCTGCCTTTAGTCTTTTTCTCCACATTTTACTCTTGCTGTTCTAATATAATTATTGGCTTATTATACGAGTTTATGAGCGTCTTAGATAACACTGCTGTTGAACTGGTCGACTCTTTCCTTACACATGACTGATTTTGATAAAGTACTAAAACCCAGATGTCTCGAAGAATTTTAATTGGTCAAAATTTGTTCTTTGTTGGAAATTTTCTTTATATTATAGAGTTCCCACTTTTGTACATTTATGTTGAAACAGTCGATTTTTGCTAATATAGCGTCACAATCACCTTACCGCTAGAATTTTTTTACGGTCACTTTTGACTGATTCTAATTATAGCCAGATCTTAACATTGGTTTACTCTGGATATTTTTCCCTTATAATTCCTCAAGTTTAAAAGTCCTGGTATGGATTTTTTTATTTCATCAATCAATGAATCAATTAGCCTCTATTCCAGTGGTTCATAAACTGGGGTTAATTACCCCCGTGGGGGTATTGAAACCTTGTCTAGGGGGTAACGAGGCACTTTCTAAAAGTAACAGTTCTGAGTGAAATTCAGTAAAAATGGACAATGTCTCTTTGGCTATGCGACCTTGATTGTATTTTTTTATTGCTTGTATTAGTTTCTAGAATGTAAATAATCTGTATTAAAATTGTCGTATTTCTCTAAAAATAAAGCATTTACTGTGTTGTGAGTAAATTATCATAAAAATTCTCCTCTATATCAGCAAATTGTATTGACGACAAAAGTCCAAATCTGACAGCAAAGATTTTCGAAAATCTGAGCAGTGTTTCTAATCGGTGTTTAGACAATGATGAGCAGCACCGTTCAGGTGTTCGAAATTCTTGGTTTTCATTTTTCAACTTACGTCAATAATACAATTTACTGATATCACTGGCTTTTTTAAATGAACAATAATTATAGTGGCTGATGTTGACAAAACACCTATAACTTATGACAATGAGTATCTCTGTTCCTTATCCCTAGTGTGCATTTTATGACGTAATAGTATTTCCCTTTAGCTTTAGTCTTGAATATATTTCACATTTTTATTCATTATGTTACTTTTACACAACTTTCAATCTCGATAAAATAATGATCCCCTTTAGTTCAAGAGATTTTGTTGTAGTCGATTTTAAATCTATTTTTTTGCCATTTTCTAATTCTAATTTGTCTGGGTTGAAAGATCCTCTAATTTTCTATACTGTTTGCTCATGGCTTCCATTATTCATTTATGCTAATAGCTCTCCTAGTGAACACTTCCATTACTGTGATTTTAACCACCACCTTCGGGAGACAAATCACTCTAAAGGCAGCAGCGACATAAGACTCTTTTTCCTACATTTATCACATCTAAAAATGATTTATAGGTTCCTTCTTATCTTAAATAAAATTTCTTCTGCCCCAGGCATTTGTCACACGCCTAACGCAAAATGCAGTTTATATACCATGTTCTACCAAATTTATAACATTTCCATTCACAGTTCCCATTCATGGTATTACATGACAGCTTTTTGTGTATAATGAAGAAGATTTAGTTGTGATGATATGATAATGAGACTGAGATGAATTAATATTCATTTTGCAAATTTAAAAATTTTCGTGGCATTTTGGTACTGAGTCCTACAAAAGAGACATTGAATAAGTATTTTAATCATAACTCAAATTTCCTGGCTTCAAGTTCCCATATCTAATGAAAATATATGAAGCTAAGCCGAATGCGTCTATTTTGTGATTCATAGGTAGCAACTAACCAATTAAGTTCACTTGAAATTACAAATTTACAAAAAGTTTTGAAATAAGATGTTATTGAGGGCCCTCTCCAGATCTTCAATTTTTTCTGATTTATTTATGTATAAACATAAGAAATGCAACGATTTTCGTTAATTCGTGGAATTATCAACTACCTGCTTTGACAAGATGTATAAAAACTTCAAGAATCCTTCAAGGAAGGAACAGCATATGCAATAAGTGTTTAAGTCAGTATTTGACAAGAAATAGTTTTAGATGTTATTCCCAAGTTCACCAGCAAGAATTCATTCTTTCTACCCACCCGTTCACTTTCTTTTTTCGGTTTTGGTTAGAATAACCAGAACACAATATATGTACTTGAGCGATGGCATGTTCATGGAAAGCCAGTGAAATCGTTAAAATAAGTGTCCAATACTTCGCAATCATAGGTTAAATGAAAATCAGTTTCACCTGCGAAGGAAGCTTGGCTATGACCGCCGTCTGCATATCATGACCGCATGGGGATGCATATATTCATTCATATCATCAAGGAGAAAGTTTTCGTCGCATTCTGGTAGTACTTAATCCTACAGAATCCACATTCAGTAATCATTTTATGTATAAATCATATTTCCTGGCTACAAGTTCCGTTATTTGATAAAGTGATATGAATCTGAAACGAAAGGTTAATTTACTGAATCAAGGATAGAACCTAACCCATTAGACTCACTTAAAATTACAGATTTAAAAAAAAAAAATTTAAAGTTTTGAAATAAGATGTTAATGAAGGCCCTCTCCAAACTATATCCTTTTCTGATTTCTATATAAATGTCTGTAAAATGTAATGATTTTCGTAAATTCGTAGAATTATTAACAAATTGATTTACCAAAATACATAAAACAGCTAAAACAACCTTTAAAGGAGGAACGGCATATGAAATAAATATTTAAATTAATAATAGACAGGCAATTGTTTTAAATGTTATTCCTCTGCTTCCCAGCAAGTGTCCAATACTTCTTAATTATGTTTCACTGGCGAAAAAATCTTGACACATTATATATATATATATATATATATATATATATATATATATATATATATATATATATATATATATATATATATATATATATATATATATATACTTATATCTTTATATATCTATATATACGAACACACAAATATATACTATACATATATACAAATGTATATATGGTTGTCATTATTTCTGTGTTGTTGTTTCTTTATTGATTATCTAATTCTTGTACTGTGCAATTTCAGTCGTATTTACGGTCCGTTGTGCCCTGCCATGAGAAGGCCGCGGAGGGAAGAAATTCGCTACTGTGCACGGCAGCTCTTCTTGGACACACAAACTGTGTCAGGATCCTCGTTGAACACCGAGGTGCAGACCTCGAAGAACTTGGCTCAGGTATGTGCTTTTAGTGCTATAGCACGATAACTTTTCTGACCTACTATACTGGGACGATGTACCTGAAAACTTGGCATTCGTAGCACAGAATTTAATATGTAATTAACACTTTTTTTTCGTTGCAGTTTCAATCGAAGGACGTTTTTTATCTGGAGTTCGTCCTTTATGGTGTGCAAGTAACGGAGGCCACGATTGTGTAGTTTTGTATCTCCTGTCTAAAGGAGCTAATGCGAATGGCGTGACGGCTTTCATCGGCACTCCCTTGCGAGCAGCTTGTGCACGAGGCCACCTCAATATTGTCAGGCTTCTTGTGGAACACAGTGCATGTGAGTTTTTACACTATCATGTTTTTAATGTTGTTTAATGTAGAAGTTACTTATTTTCACTTATTATTTATTACTTGGGCTGATATTCATTGCAACATGCTCACATCAAGTGGTACATTTTCTTTTGCTACTGCCGTGCAGTTACAGTTTATCATGAGTTCACAAATCTGATTTACTTTTTCATTTATTTATTTTTCCAGATACTGAGGTTACTGATCAACGTGCTGTCACTTGTCTGATGCTTGCTTCCTCCAGTGGCCATTTGGCAATTGTCAAATACCTTTTAGAAGTTGGCGCTGATGTGAACAGCAAAGATATAGACGGCGAAAGCGCACTGCACGCCTGCGCAAACACTGGACATCTTGAAGTAATGAAACTGTTGCTGGATCACAACGCTCGAATGGCTGCCGACTATTCTGGTAAGTCTTGCTCAAAATTCTTTGGTCTAGAAACGAATGGAAATCACGTGAACATGAAGACATCTATAGATTCCTTTATTCTCAGGGTTATTTATCTTCTGTTTTCATTTACTTTACCAGGTTTAACGCCCTTGATTCTGGCGAGCCTTCGTGGTCATAAGGACATGGTGGAATACCTAGTAAGCAGAACAGATCTGGTATCTGTAAAAGATAAAGCCGACGCACTGGAGCTACTTGGAGCTTCCCTTTTCAACAATGTGGAAGATATAGGCGCTACACTAGATTACTAGAAATCAGCAATCAATCAGAGGTAAGTTTTTCTTGACCGGCTCTGATTAATGATGGAAGCTTTTTCAGTATGATACTATGAATGCACTAATCTATTATTCTTTATCTATTATCTAACTACAAGTATTTTTTTTCCAATTCGCGTCCCCTAATATATTGCAATATATTTCCAGGTACGTCAATGGTGCCCTGATTTATCCAAAAACCGACGATAATTTGTCATGCCCTTCACATGAGAAGTTCAGTGAAGTCATCACATTGCAGGATTTAGAAAATATACAGTAGAATTAGACTGAGGCAGTTCAAGTGCAGGCCATTCTCGTGATGGCAAGGATTATAGGCCTGGTCACTCTGAAACAATGAAGTGTATGAAGGAAATAGGGATTGACTATACGAGTAACGATGCTATTGAACAACGCATCAAATTATGTTTCACTTCAAATCATTCACTAGACTGTTTGGATTCATAATAAACACTGAGAATGACCGCAACTGGAATGATAATCCAAAGGAATTTGCTGAGGAATTTGCGTGTGTATTTGAAAAAAGCATCAAAGAAATGGAACTAATCACTTCTACATTAAACAATGCAGACGGTTATGTAAGGAGGAAACACAACTCTCACCTGGACCGGTTTATCATGATAGTTTTGCATCTATTGGTGCCGTTTACAAGGTTACAGGTTGATCTCCCTGACTGCCAGCGGCATACAGTGAAAAAAGCAGTGTATACAGTAGTTAAGAGAGGTCTCAGGGATTCCCTAGGTTCGACTCTTTTGCAAGTTGCTTGCTCCCGAGAATTTAAGGACATTGCTGATTCGGAACTGCCTGTGTCTGTCACTGCCAGAACGGAGGTCGTGAACCTTCTGTTAGAGACTGGCT